>JAAAWM010011964.1:42500-133754 GCA_036873465.1 Thinopyrum obtusiflorum | reverse complement strand
CTATCGAAAAGAGAGGGGGGAGGAAACAATAAATACAATGCAAGCAATGTAACACAATACAATACATGACAATACGCAGTGCCGGGTGTGTCCTAACGCAGTACTACACGTTACCGATAAAGGGGGATCCCATCCGGGAAAGTTTTCCCGGTTCCGGACATTTGTCAGACAGATGGCCGAAGGGGAAATGTTCCACGTTCAGGTATTTAGAGGCATCACACGGATATACGGGTAGCGTATCCGGGTTCGTCTCGTCGAACTGAGTAACTTTCATGTTCAAAGTTTTTTCGATCCGGGACACGGTTTAATTTCTATTAATTTCTGAAGTCTTATAAATCATTTTGGAATTATTTAAACCAGAAAAACAAATACTGCATCAGCGATGACATCACGCTGACATCAGCAGTCAACAGGGCTGTTGACTAGTCAAATTGACTAGCGGGTCCCGCATGTCATTCACACATTTTAACTAAGCAGATTTAAGTAGTTTGATCTAGTTCATTAGGTTAACTACACTAGGTCAACTTAATCTAAACAGAGACATTAACCTAATTAATTTCTTATTAACTTATTTAATTAACAATATTATTATTTATTTTAAACACATCTTTTTTAATCTTTTTTTTATACACAGGGACATTTAGGCATCTGGGCATCTGGCCACTGGACAATGTCCAGGGCCGCACCTTTGTGCGCCGGACACGTCCGGCAAAAGGGGCACCTCACGCGGCCCGGCCGGCGGCCAGAGGCCAGCCAGGGATGGAACGGGGCGGGTGACGGGCGAGTGTGTGCAGAGGCGAGGCGGGCAGCGGGGTCGGAGCCGGCCAGAGGAGCCTAGCCGACGCAGTGGCAGGCGGCCCGAGCGGGGCGAAGCTGGGGGTGTTCGAAGCGGCGCCCGAGGCGTGTGCGCGCGCGTGGCGTGCGCGGCCAGCGCGCGAGCGTGGCCGGGGGGGAAGGGGGTCGGCCGGCGCGCGGTGACCACTCGGGGAGCTGGGCGCGGGCAGAGGGGGGACCAGGGGAGCACAGAGGGGAAGGGGGCTGCTCACATCAAAGCGGGCGGGCGACGGCGTTGTAGGACGGTGAGGAGGAGGCGAAGGGGCGGTCACGGTGAGGTGCGGGCGAGGTGGTCGTCGGCCGGCAGTCGACGGAGGGAGAGGCGGGGCAGTCGCCGTGCACCGGGCGCGCGGGCGGAGCAGCTGTCGCCGGGGCGACGACGCGGGTGCCCCGGCCCGGGGAGGAGCAGGCGAGGCGGGGTGGGCTTCGGCGGTGGCCGGCGGTCGGCGACGCCGCCCGGGGCGCCGGTGCGTCGGGGCGCGCAGGGGTGGCGGCGCGGGAGGCCGAGGCGGCGGGGTCGGGATCGAGGTCGGGGCCTCCTGCCCCGATCTGATCCAGAGAGGAGATGGGGGGAAATGGGCTAAGGGGGGATTCGGGCTTAGGGTTTCCAGGGGGTGGGGGGGTCAAGTAGGCGCCCAGGTGGGCCGGTTTAGATGGGCCAAGGCCCAGGGAAAACCAGGGGTGGGTTTTGGTTTCTGTGTTATTTTCATTCCATCAGACATTGTTTTCGTATTGCTACAACACCAAAACTGTCAAACTAGTCATAACAATCATACCTAAATTAGTATTGCGATATTTCCCACCGCAGTAAAATGTTCACATAAAACTTTAACTAGTTTGTAATTATTGTTTTAATTAAAAGTATTTATTTAATATTCTCAAATGTTGTTTTAATTATTTTAGCGCAATTAAATATTTTTCAACAGTGTAGTTTCTCCACCAACATTACTTTTGAATTAGTTGCCACATTTCGAACACTCTAGTTTTGACATTTGAAAACTTTAAATTTTGACTTTGATTTAAATTCGAACTTGACTCGGTTTGAATTACCGCGAGGTTAACAACAGTAATCGTGGTGACGTGGCATCATTAGCATGGGATTTACTGTAGTGTGATTACCCGGGTGTCACACTAATAAACCATTTGCGAGAGAAACCAATAACACACTGGAATAAGTCGAGCATTCTTATCCAGCAGAAACAAACAACTCAGAATCTGTAAAAGATCATGCAGAGGGTATATCTTCTTCTCTTCTCCAGTACTATCAAAGAAGACCAAGAAAGAAGAATCACCCAGCATGGCCAAGATGCATACATACATACATGTTGATTTAATTCAAGCCATTCAATTACTTCAGGGAATTTAACCTAGCTAGCTTGGAAATAAACAAGCTATACTAAATCAGCCCTCTTCTTTCAAAATTACTCCATCAAAATTCTCTCAAGGAAAAGAAGATCTTACACTTAGAACCTACTCCAGAACACTACATGTAGTGCCATTCATAATACACATGCTTAAGCAATCATAATAGTGACTAAATTGGATTAGAAATAAGAGCTATGTTCAACAAAAGACATCCTGGCCATCTAAGAGATAGAAATTACACAGCTCCTGCACCACACATATGCCTTGCCAAATAGACTATAAGACATCCTGTCCATGCTTACACGGCTAGATGACCATGGATGGGCACACATAGCATACAAGAAGCAAGGGAGAGCAACCGAAGTGGCTCACCTATGCCGAACTCGAAGAAGTGGCCACCAGAGGCACCACGCAGGAATGAGCGCCGGCACATGCAGAGCTCCTTTCAGGACCAAACTCGTGCTGGGCAGCATTGTCTCCGTGCCATGGTCCATGAGCGCACACCCGGTAATAACTCTACTCGGTAGCCCGGCCAAGGTGGTTCCATACTGCTTACACGGCAAGCTTCTCAACCATATTAATCTGAGCCATACAAAATAAAAAACAAGACGAGCACATCAGCACCAGGCTCCATTACAACATATATTATCTGAAGCAACATGATTGAATCCTATAACAATAAGAGCTTCTAAACAGGAGCAAAGCCTCAATGGGCTTACTCTTACAAACTAGTAATACTTGGTAATAGAAGTTACTCCAGAACACTACATGTAGATTCATAATACACATGCCTAAGCAACATAATAGTGACCAAACTGGATTAAAAACATCTATGTTCAACAAGACATCCTGACCAATTCAACAAGAAAACACCCTCACCATCTAAGAAATACACATTACAGCACAGAACTGCTACGCCGGCTCGATCACCATGGATGGGCACGCAGAGCATACAAAAAAGCAGGGGAGAGAAACCGAAGTGGCTTACCTATGCCGAATTCAAAGAAGTGGCCGCCAGATGCGCCACGCAGGAATGAGCGTCGGCACACACAGAGCTGCTTTGCCGACCAAACTCGTGCTGGACAGCTTGTCTCCATGTCATGGTGCATCAACGCACACCCGGTAATAACTCTGCTCGACAACCCGGCCATGATAGTTCCGTACTGCCTATACGCCAACCTTCTCAACCATATTATCTGAGCCATACAAAAAAAAACAAGACGAGAACATCAGCACCAGTGTCCATTACAACAATATATTATGTGAAGCAACATGATTGAATCATACAGCAATAGGAGAAATTATGTTCCGGACAAAATTCCAGAAAGAATTGGTCAAGGGAAAAACTAGTGAAACCAAAATCTCAATGTCCCTCTAAAAGTTATCAGAAATAGTTGTTGGTATTGGTCAAGGAAAGAGTTAGCATACATGATGAGAACAGTAGCTAGCGGCATCAGGTCAAATAATTAATCCAGTTAAACTAACAGCTTAGGCAACAGAGATAAGTCCAGACCAAGTTCTAGCTCAATTCTATAAGGCGTAGTAATTTCCCTTACTATCCAATTCTACAAATTATATGGTTAAGCAATTAAGCAGTAGCCAAAAAGCATGCAGAAATAATAAACAAGGCAATAACAGTAGCAAGCTGCACACAGTGTCATGCCCAAATCTAGAATAACAGCATACATGGGTATGAACCACACTAAACATAAGCATTAGCACCTCCAAACAATAGCTTCAACGGGGAAAAGCATAGGAACACACACACACACAAACCAAGCACAGCCGTAGGAACATCGACGAACTAGATCTACATGTCTATAACCATGTTAATGAACGGTTCTCTGTTACTCAACATGAACAAAGAACAGAGATCAGGTATATGAACCCCGAGTTCACATCCAAGTACCCGAATCACACATGAGCGGAAACGAGCCTCTCCACTTGACAAGGGCGTATTGTTCTCATCACACACTCACACACACAAGGCATGTATGTCCAGACGACCACCCCACAAGCCAAGCCCTACCATAGAAATTACCACAGCTCGAATGCCAAGATCACAGTCACAATGACCAGATATCACAGAGCATTGGATAGAGTAGGGAGGACACTGAACCATTACATGAACGACACTCGAAAGAGAGGCGGTTGCCGCGCAGTAAACTCCGTGTCGTCGCATGAGGCGTGAGCTGCTGCTAGATGCTCATTGACAAGTCATTCACTCGCAAGTCGACATCCGCAACAGCGAAAGGTGCAAGCACTGCCGTTGTGACAACCAACCAACTGCAAATTACATACGGCAAAAACATCAGTTTTTTCTCATTACAGCCAGCAAGACAATGAGGTAGTAAACACACAACGAAACCATCAAATTTATCTATAGCCGTAGATCATACAAATCACAAGTGGATGCTAGTAATCATGGTATTCAAAAATGAAACTAACTATGTATGATTACTATTGTAGCATAGAAGCTTCAGTTCAGTACAGAAATATGCTAACATGGTATCGTAACAGACCACGACAATTTTTAGTAAGGACCCCTAAACTAGGAGACCAACCTAAACTTACTAGCATACACGCATTATCAGGAAGAACCAATAGAGTTGCGAACAATGCTATAGGACGAAGAATAACAGCAAGTCACACCCGGTTAAGTCATAAATCCAGGCAGCCCGGTTAAGTCATAAATCCAGGCAGCTCATGCAATAGAGCCATGTCCAGACCACATTCAAGCAATTCTATGAAGAATGTATATATGTAAGCATAGCCACTGTACCATGCTCAAGACTAAAAATCAAAAACTGGTATAATAACAGGGCTGATGCTACACTAGACCCTAGAATTATTTTTTCAACCTAGTAAATGTTATTGCTTTCCTTCAAAGAAAAATTGCCATGTTTATGTTATCGATATCAAGGGAGAATATGAACTGATCTATAGTCAAAGAGATCACAGTGGACGGACAATCTTTGTTACTTTTCTAAACTCGAAGGAATGACCGTGTTAGAGGTCTCCCAGTGCATTCTAAAATCGGTCTAGATATGTCTCAATGTGGGATGGGACTGCCCTCAACTAAGAAAAATTCTGATTCGAAAGTTAAGTTAGTTTCCACGACTGGAAGCAAACAGTCTCAATTCATTTGCTAACTATATTTTGCTTTGCAGAAATTAGGACATCACAATAAGCAAGGCAGAAATATTACCAAAATCATACACAATATTATGAGACCTAAACAACCACATGATAAAAAACAGTAGCATTATATTGACCACACAACTATCGGACCAGTGATATTCCAACATTGGACTAACTACAACAATTATAGAGATGGTACCAAATTAATCAGGACATATGCATATAGGATCTTCTAGAAAAAAATCTGCACATGACACAACGACTATTGTTACTTAATTATTACAAAATAATCTATTAGACTCATATTTCAGCGATCCGAATTTGCATACAACATCTTGTTTAGGGGAAAAAAATCTGCACACAATAGTAGCTGCTGTTACTTGGAGAGTATAATATGTAATGAACTATATTGTTGCAGAAATCAGTCAAGGAAAATTGTCAAAACTATCTCACACTTGCTGTTGCAGAAATCAGTCAAGGCAAATTATCAAAAACACCTTACAATAAAATAATAGCCTCCCATATAAACCATCGTCAGACTAACACCACATCATTAGACTAATATGAATCTAAAAACTGTTGAGAGGAGAAACACTTGCATGCTTTAGGACAGTTGAGAGATGAATGAATACCTTGGATCCAGAAGCTGCTGCAGACGGGGGAAGCTCCAGGGTGCGGGCCGTGGTCGTACGGGACCTGCAGCTGCCTGACGGAGCTTGTGCACCCCAGGGTAGGAATGAGACCTTGGTGAGGCGGCGAATCTGCCGCCACCGCCATAGCTAGTTCCTGCATCAGAACAACACTCATGTCAAATGAGGACCAAATTTATTTCAATCATTGATAGATAACAAACTTATCAATAACATGATTAATTTAGAGTTTACCAAAGCAATAAGATGGGAGCTGTGAGAGGCCGACGAAGATTTACAGGGCCAAACCTACAGACGCGGGAGGCTGGACTGCTGGACATCAACGCGTGTGACCCGCTGCTCTACGGAGACGGCGAGTGCACACGTGTCCCATAGAGGAGGAGGGGGTGCAGAGCTACAAGCTAATGCTCATGTCGACGTCAAGCTTCTCGGCCATTTAATCTAGATCATGCACAATCAAAGAATAAGACGCGTGCATAAACCAAGTAGAGAAAGCGTCACATAGAGATGGATAACAAACGTCAAGTGTTTCCAGTGACAGGCATTCAAGCATCACGATCCTATTCTAGGACAACACTAACTGGTACAACCACAATAGGCACATCATGAGAAGGGACAAAGGTGTTCATACTTGACAGGAGGGATATGTAATTATAACAGGTTAATCCAAGTAACATAAAATGGTCGACCATTGCCCGCTATTAATGTTGGTACAAAATTATGGAATTATATTAATCACCAACTAATGTGCAAATGCTCAAACCAAAGTGATAACGTCCATTGGCAGACCCAAATAGCAATTACTTTTGTATTAGCAAAATGTGTGATCAATCTAGCGAGAACCCTAACTCGCCCCTCCCTTCCAATTGACTCTGCTCCTGGATGAAGTCACCATGGACATCTCGGTATAAACATAAATGTCATCTCTTGTGGAACAGCCAGCAAATTTGCAATATGTACAAAAATAATGGTTTCGAGATGATGAATTTGTTACATCATCTCCTATTCCTCTATTCAATCCATGAGTGTCCCAGTGAACTGAAAAATCCTACAAACTACATCAGTCGGTGCACCCCCAGAACAAAGCAAAACATACGAGCTAGCCAGGGAAAACTTAAACCACTGCAAGATGCAAAGGAAAGGTCGTCGCTTTACCACCGCCGTAGAACTTGATGTTGCAGTTGCCGCCGTGGTGCTTCTGGTGGTGCAGAGGCATGAGCTCAGTGGAGATGAATGCATGGTTGCACCGGGCCATGGTCATACGGCACTTGCAGCTGCTGGACATCCACGCGCGTGACCTCCTGCACTACAGAGACGGCGAGTGCACAACCCGTAGAGGACGAGGGCGATGCAGAGCCCCGTGCTGGCGCTCTTGTTTTTTATACATACTAAAGCGTAGTCGCCAATGTTTTTTATCTTTTTTCTAAGGAACCATGAGATGGAGAGGGAAGGAGATTGTAAGTAGAGGCCATGAGAATAGGAACTGCTATTCTACTTGAAAGAATCACAGTTGAACCTGAGGGCGACCGCACATCACTATTTTCTCTCTGCCATCACCTTTACAATGCTCATGAACAACAAAGTATCATTCCATCCAAATGTTGTAATATTTTTCCTTGAATGTGTGGGATTCAGTTTCTTGAGCTATTGCATTCATCCTAAGTGCATGTGCATTATTTATTAGACAACAGAAACATGGAAAAGCAAGAGGACCAAATATACATGAGATTCGCTTATTTTTCTTTTGAAAACAGGAACATACCTCTTTTTTGCCGGAAAGGAACATGCCTTATTAGCCTATAGAATTGCAGTGAGTGTTCTTCAGTAGATGGGAGAGAGCCACCTTCTGAATATCCAGTATGATAGTTGATTGAAATTTGGAATACTAAATAGGCAATTTGCAGAGAGAGATGCGTATGGGTCTTGTAAATTAGCAGAACCCTTTCAAGCATATGGAAAGCTCTGTTTTGTCTGTAAGCTTCAGATCAGGAGAATCCACATGATCAAGCTCTACTGAAGTGCCGCCTATTGACCTTTGTGTCGCCTCAAGCCTCAAGCTTCTGCATAAGGAACCTAGCACTAAAGCCTAACAACAACCTGCACAGCACAAGAGAATCAACATACACGACACACGGCGAGCAGAAAAGGGGAAAAGTGGATAGAGCGCTCACCGTTGCCTTGCCGGTGTTACCGTCGATGCCCCACTGCTCCTGGAGGCGTCAACGGTGGTGTCGAGGCTGAGGGCGAGGACGAAGGGTTGGTCGTCGGTTCCAGTTGCATCTGCAAAAACCCAAGAACTAAACATCAACCACATGATGTGCAGTGAAGACTACACGTGGTTGAATGAGTTTGGATCAGGAAACATGTTAGCCAAGACCAACACTTGCACAAGAAAAATGCTCTCAGTGATAGTGTTTGTTTATCACTACGGATGAGACTGATTATGTAGTGTGGTCCTTTGATTTTGTAGATGCCATGCATAACTCCTATGCATGAAATTTATAATGAGACAGGGCTGCTAATCTTTCTAGTCTAGCCAAGACCAAATCAGCAACCTCCATGAGGTTTTCTTCAATCAGAAATGCAACCATTATTAAGGAAAGAGACAGACGCTGGATAAAACATCATGGAGGGATGGTTCCTGACATTGGAATTCTAAAGCAAAACAGAACTATATATGTATGTTCATATGTGCATTCATCGGCATTCCATCGATGGAGAGCCACATAAACGAAATCTCCCATGACTGAAATGGTTAATGGAAACAAAACCTTGACGAGCGAGAGGACGAGAGTGGTATGCCTAGCCTGCCATTCGTTCAGATCACGGGAAAAAGAAAGCAATGCGGGAGGGGGACAATTACCTAACCAGCTTCCATGCAAGGTAAAGGAAGGGCTTCTCAAAGTTGTAGTTGCTCTTGGCGGAAACTTCATAGTACTACGGGTTCTTCTTCATGTGGAATGTGACCACTTTGTTAAAGAATTATCATAACAGAGGCGGTCAACGACATGGATAAATAACTCTAGAGGGGCACGGGAACATATAGGCAAAATATCTGAACCCCAAGCACAGTGCAAGCAACACAATTACTGTACATACTTACTTGAAACTGATTGAATAACCCAAACATTCGAGAGTTATGAGAACAAATAAGTCTTCTTTATTTGTGCATTCAAAATTGGAAATATGATAAAATTCTACTGGTGTCTTATTTCTATGTTCAGCCAGGATTCTAGAAAAATGGCATTATAAATAAAAATATGTTGACATGAAATATACCAAAATTGGATACATGCATCACTGCCATCCACTGGGCAACATTGCAAATAGGAATAACATACAAAAGTATGCGACCACAATGCTAATAGCTAGACCAACGACACACACACGCACGCACGCACGCACGCACACGCACGCACACGCACACGCGCGCGCGCACACACACACACATTGTGCTCAGAATGCAACAGCAATCATCATGTTACCAAAGTGCAACTAAATATGGTACTGCAGATTATGAAATCACCAAGGCCATCCGAAAGGTACAGAATAACAAAGAAATTTGCAATTGTGACCGAGCCGACCTACTGCTGCTACTCCTTGCTGCCATAGTGCCATTCATTGATGTTCAAATGCAAGTAGCAAGCAATCAAGCACAACAGAGTAAGCACACTAAAATAGAGATAGGTGGAAGAAAGGAGAGGCTACCAGTGTGCAGTGGAAGCTGGAGTTTGGAGAGGACGAGGTCTTTGCCACCCCTCACCATGTGCAGCCTCCCCTTCACCCCCCACTCCGTCCTAGACCACACCTCCTCCCTTCGCCGCCGCCGCCGCCAATCCACGCCGGAAGCCTAGGGTTTGCACGAGGAAGGTTCCATGCATGAAGAAAACGGCCAACTACGCGTGAAACACTTCTCCCTTTTTGAACTTGTGAAACACTTTTCTCTTCTTGAACTTGTGAGACACTTTTCTTGGCAACGCACGAGTCATACATCTGGGGCCGTGCCCCTCCTCCGCCCGTCGCTGTGGATTAGTCTCGCTCGCACAACAGCACAAGTGCACGCGGTCGTCCGGCGCTGGAATCTCCAAATCAGCACTCGACCGGGTGCGTGTGCTCGCGCTTTACATACAAGTGGCAGTGGCAGCTAGCCGGCAGGTAGGACTATTCCGGTGCGCCTGAGGGCTGTTGCTGATAACAAGAGTGTTGTTCCATTTGGAGCGTTCATCCGGTCCAGACCCAAGTGGCCGAAAACCATCGGTCACAAGTCAAACTTCTCGAACGGAAACGGTCACAAGTCCTGACAAGTCTTTCTCAGATTTGCCAAAATTTACGCCATCTAGATAAGCTACTAGTAACACAAGCAATTAGGCATACAGAAGTGTTTTCAAGAAAAGAAAATAATTAGGCATGTAATGTTCAGTCATTTGTGCGTTTTTCGGTTGGTCCCTTGTGGGTTGACCGAAACTTGTACCCTGAACTTTGTACGTTGATCTTTCTATTATACTCGCATGCTGTTTTTCTGCATGGTCCGAAAATTTGCTAGTGTGTTCAAAGAAAAGCTTAGGCGTACAGTAGTGTTCCGAACGTGAATTCCACTTGATCCGAGAGGAAAAAAAACGGTGTATTCCACTTGCCGTTTATCAGTCAGCTACAGGCGACCACGCATGCAACTCATCAGTCTATCTCCGCGCACCACCGTGCTGCGCTACTGGCTCGCTTGTTGTTTTACTTTCTTAATGGAAACCAGTAGCATTAGAATTAAGAAAGTTCTGAACCGTTTTGTCTCGCGGAAGGCGATTTCTAAGGCGAACTAGGGTTTGACTGGTACGCCGCCGGCCGCGTGGCTGCCAGCGTTTTCAATCCCAGGACGGCACGCGGTGCCGTGGCTGGTCTCCCTATCTCTGCACCGTTGTCCGTGGTGGCTGTACACCAAGGTTTTCAGGAGTAGATTGGCTGTCTGTTCCATCGTCCACGGCCGGAGGAATATGTCTTGCATGAAGTTTTGATGTCCTGTGTGTGGGTATCGTGATCCAGTCTATGCAAGTTTGGCGTTGATTTGGTCGTTCGTTGGTGTGGTACTCCATCCGTCCTGACGAACTGATCGTGGACGTCCTCTTCTGTCCCTCCGTCGGCTTCGGCGACGGCAGGTTTTTCCTTCCCTCCACGGCTTGCCGGCAGCGAGGTTTTCTGTTTCATCGAGATTGCGATTGGGTGGAGGACCGCCGAGCCCAATGAATATCATTAGTTGGAACTGTCGGGGAGGGGGGAATACCCGGACAGTTCGAGAGCTAGCGACTATGATAAGGTCGCATTCCCCCAAATTTGTGTTCTTATGTGAGACCAGACAAAAATCTGAAAGGATGAGACGGCATAGAGGCCGGTTTGGGCTAAGAGGTTATGAAGGAGTGGACAGTGCAGGTCTGAGCGGTGGCCTGGCACTTTACTGGCATGAGTCGTGCACGGTGGACATACTGGACAAAGATGACAGGTATATTGATGTGGCGGTGAAAATCTCAGATTCTAGTGAGCAATGGAGATTGACATGTGTGTATGGGGAGCCGAGAGTTGAAAATAGACACCTATTGTGGACAAAACTTCAGAACTTAAGCACGGTTTCAGATTTGCCGTGGTTGGTAATAGGTGATTTTAACGAAGCCATGTGGGACTTCGAACATTTTTCAGTAACTCCTAGACCGGAAGGGCAGATGGTCGCTTTCCGGGATGCTTTGGAAATATGTGGACTAGTAGACCTTGGGTTCTCTGGTGTGCCACATACGTATGATAATTTGAGGAGGGGCAGTGCAAATGTCAAAGTAAGATTGGATAGGGCAGTGGCGTCTAACGATTGGAGAAATCTGTACGCCTTTTATTCAGTGCAACACTTGATTTCTCCATGCTCAGATCATGTACCATTGCTGTTACGGGGTGAGCCTGAAACCTCTTTTCCGAAATCAAGCTGCAGGAGATATGAGATTCACTGGGAGAGTGATACAGCTCTACCAGAAATCATTAAAGATGCATGGGATGCGTTTGGTTCTGTCAACAACTTGGCGCAGCTGCAGGGTGCATTGGGCCAAACCATGTCTACTTTGCGTACATGGAGCAAGAAGAAGCATGGTAATATCACAAAGGAGTTGGAGAAGTCTCGAGTTCAGTTAGAACAACTCATGAATATGAATGCGGACCGACGGGAAATACGTAAAGTTTCAGATAAAATGAATGAGTTACTCTATAAGGAGGAGATGATGTGGCTTCAGAGGTCAAGAATTTCATGGTTGTAAGAGGGGGACCGCAACACAAAATATTTTCAGAATAAAGCAATGTGGAGGGCAAGAAAAAACAGAATTCGAGAGCTCAAGGACAATGCCGGTGTCGCTCACTCGGATGCGCAGACTTTGAGTTCGATGATCAATGAGTATTTTGTGTCATTGTTTGCGAAGGATACTAGCCTTGATGCCTCGGCGGTGCTGGACCTTATTAATCCAAAGGTTACTGAGGCAGATAATGAGAGGCTCATTCGACCTTTTTCGGACGATGAAATTGCAGATGCAGTGTTCCAGATAAGCCCCTTGAAGGACCCCGGGCCGGATGGCTTCCTGGCCCGGTTCTTTCAGAGAAACTGGGACACTTTGAAAGATAGTGTTATTGCTGCGATAACCGAGTATAGGCCAGTAAGTCTGTGTAATGTTATTTGCAAGGTAATCTCGAAGTGCTTGGTTAATAGATTGAGGCCGATTTTGGATGTTTTTATCTCTCCTGAACAAAGTGCATTCGTTCCTGGGAGAATGATCACGGATAATGCGTTGATCGCGTTCGAATGTATCCATCATACTCCCTCCGTCCCAAAATTCTTGTCTTAGATTTGTCTAAATACGGATGTATCTAGTTACGTTTTAGTGTTAGATACATCCGTATCTAGACAAATCTAAGACAAGAATTTTGGGACGGAGGGAGTATTAAGCAGGAGAAAGATCCTACCAAAAGCATTTGTGCATACAAATTGGACTTGTCAAAGGCATATGATAGGGTGGACTAGGACTTCTTGAAGCAAGTGATGCAAAAGTTGGGGGTTTCACATCGATGGGTTGACTGGATAATGGTTTGTGTCACATCGGTGAAATACTCGATAAAATTTAATGGGACCCTCTTGGATTCATTTGCACCGTCGCGTGGGCTTCGGCAAGGTGACCCGCTCTCCCCATTTTTGTTCCTCTTTGTTGCTGATGGACTGTCTGCTATATTACAGAAGGAAGTTCTGTCAGAAAATGTATCCCCTGTTAAGGTTTGCCGTCATGCTCCTGGTATCTCACATTTGTTGTTTGAGGACGATACACTTCTGTTCTTCCAGGCAACTCATGAACAAGCGCTAAATATTAAAAAGAGCCTTGATCTATATGAACTAGCTACTAGTCAATTGTTGAATTATGACAAGTGTTCAATCTTTTTTGGTTCTGCTTGCCCATTGGAAGCCCAGGAGCAGGTAAAGGAGGTCCTCAAAATTACTAGCTCATGCTTTGAGGAAAAATATCTAGGACTACCGACGCCGGAGGGGCGTGTATCCAAGGGCTGGTTTCAAAATTTGCAAGCTAGCTTGACCAAAAGATTGCTGCGGTGGGGTGATGGGTGTCTTGCACAACCAGGGAGAGAAGTGTTAATTAAGTCAGTAGCTCAAGCGTTGCCCACCTATATTATGGGAGTGTTTAAGTTGCCATTTTTTGTTTGTGATGATCTTACCCGGATGGTGAGAAACTTCTACTGGGGCTCAAAACATGGGAAGAGGAAAGTTCATTGGAAGGCTTGGAAATATTTGATGCAACCAAAAAGCAAAGGTGGTGCTGGTTTCAGAGATTTCCGCATGTTCAACCAAGCATTACTTGCAAGGCAAGCTTGGCGGTTGATTGAGAAGCCTGAGAGCCTATGTGCTATGGTTTTGAAGGCCCGCTACTATCCGAATGGAAACTTGGTGGATACGGTCTTTACAGGCAATGCATCATCTTCGTGGACGGCCATTACTCATGGCTTGGAATTGTTGAAGAAAGGACTGATATGGAGAATTGAAAATGGAAGAAGTGTGCGTGTTTGGCGCGACAACTGGATACCCAGACCACACTCTTATAAACCTGTCTCTCTGCAAGGTAGATGCAGAATTCGTTTTGTTTCAGACTTGCTTGATGAAAATGGGGCATGGAAACAGGACATACTCAATAACTATTTTTTGCCCTGTGACGTTGATGAGATTTTGAAAATCAGATCTTCTCCAAGGCTTGAAGATGACACTCTTGCATGGGGACCAGGGAAACTGGGCACTTTTTCAGTCAAAAGTGCATACAATCTAGCTCTTGAGGAGGCGTTCCGAACAGCTGCTGTTGGTTCAAGTAGTAGACCTGATGGTGACCGTGCTTACTGGAAAATGTTGCGAGCATGTAATGCTCCTCCTACTGTTATTAACTTTGCATGGCGGCTGTGCACCGATTCCCTACCCACATGGAAAAATAAATGTAAGAGAAGCCTGGAAGTTACAGGTATATGCCCGCTGTGTGGTACTGAAGAGGAAGATAACTTCCACCCATTCTGCCGGTGTCCGCTCGCAAGAGATTTATAGCGCTGCATGTCCTCCGTTTGGTCTCTACCAAACTTGAATGAGATTCAGAATTCGGGAAGGGAGTGGTTGTTACATTTGCTTGACCGGATGCCTTGTGAGATGAGAAGTCCGATCTTGTTGACATTCTGGCGGAGCTGGTTTGTTCGGAATGAAATTGTCCATGATAAAATTCCGCCACCTGTAGAAGCATCAAAACACTACCTATGCAGTTATTTGGAGACCTTGAAGTATATAAAGAACGATTCAGGCCTTGAATCATCAAATAGTCTTCATCTAAGCAAAGGTAAAACTCCAGTTTGTGTGGTGCCTATACCAATATCTTCAGATTTGTCTGTAGAGAAAGCTCCCTCTTGGTGCCCGCCAAGGGCTGGGAGAGTAAAGCTGAACTCGGACGGGTCCTTTGCCTCTGATGGTAAAGCAGGAGCTGGCATGGTGTTAAGAGACTCTAATGGTGCAATCATCTTCTCAGCGTGCCGTACGCTGTACAGATGCAGGGATGCCCTGGAAGCAGAACTTTGCGCGTGTATGGAGGGTTTATCCTCTTCCCTTATGAGAACGGAGCTACCTATTGATCTGGAGGCTGATTCTTTGGAACTTGTGAAGCTGGTGCAGTCCAATAACATCGACAGATCAATTTATGCTTATCTTATCAGAGAGATCAAGCTGATGATGAGTCTTAGGGAGACTAGTATTACTCACATTCGTAGGTCCCAAAATAAAGTTAGTGATTGGTTGGCTTCCTTCGCTAGAGAGGAAGGTAGAACTATGACCTGGGTAGGATTTGGTCCTCACGGAGCTGTGGAGCTTGCTGTATCAGAGTGTAACATTGCTGGGGTTTGAGTAATACAAGTTTCAGTTCGCAAAAAAAAAAAAAGAATTAAGAAAGTTCTATCCCAAAAAAAAAAAAAAGTTCACCAGCTAGCTGTTCAAACCTTTGACATATGGAAGTCTGAGGCCCTGTTTGGTTCATAAGTCCTAGGACTTTTTTTAGTCCCAACTAAAAAATCGCTAGTCCCTAAAAAGTCCCTACCTGTTTGGTTCCTGGGACCAAACATGAACTAAAAGATCATGTTACAACTAAAAGTCCCAAAAAGACTCTCCCTGAGGGTCTTCTTTCATAAGTCCCAAATGTCCACTTTAAGTCCCTATAAGTCCCTCCTGTTTGATTTAGATGGGACTAAAAAGAAAAGTCCCTACACCAATAAGTCCCTGTAAACAAACACCCCCTGAGGCGTAGCATTGCCGTCTTTGGAGACTTGATTTGTTTTTGCTGCTAATTGATCCTTCTTTTTTGGTGGCGACTTGTAATCTTGCATGAGCAAGTGCACTTGCAGTTAGTGGTCGCAGTACGTAATAATTAGATAATAAATAATAAACAGATAAGTAGGCATGTCGCATGTGGGTCAGGGACAACTAAAGATTGAGGGCAGGGCCATATCGGTCGAAGAATTGGTCACATGAGTGGAGTAAAAACAAACCGCAAAAAACTAGAAAAGGCACAACTATATTAGACTCAAAGTAAACAAGTAGGACGGGTTTTGTTTAGTCAAGTACATTTCATAAAGTGTGGGCGGAAAATATCTTGGACCAAGTCTTTCGTGTACACAACTTGTCTTCTCCAAGAGATTATAATGTATTAATAACTAGTAATTCTCGAACACAACAAAGTTGTAAGAACATCTACAGCCGCGATGGGCAAATCCGTTCCTTCAAACGCTCGCAGACGTGCCCGGACGCGCCCGCGGACACTGACCGATCACGCCTTAAATAATGCAATTCATATTCGGATACCTTAAATTAGAAACCTCAAATTCATATTATTATATGCAACGTAGCGCTTTTTAAGTGGAGCTCGTTCGGCCGCCATGGCCATGTCCGGCGGCCGGCTGCGCTCCCCAGAGTGTTGCTCCGGTCGCCGGCAAGGTAGAGTAGGGCATGGGACACGAGCCGGCTCACGAAACTCAAGGCGCCGCCGTCTCCCATGCCCTACTCTTCTTTGTCGGAGCCCGGAACCCGTTGGGTGCCGGTGAACGTCTGATCGATGATGGATCTGTCCTGGGACAAGCCGGCGACATCCACCACGACGCGGTTGCGGCGCCCGGACTGGTGCACCATACGGGACGCCGGAGAATGCGACTCCGCATCGCCAACGTCCACCGCCGCAAGGGTTGTGCCCGCCTCCCGCGCCCGCTGCCTCGCACGGCGGGCACGCCGCGCCATGTTTGCGTCGAACGACGCCCACAGTGCTTCCATGGCCTCGGCACGCCAACGGAGGGGTTGCGGGTCCGCCACCGTGTTCAGATGCTAAATGGGCCACAACGCCTCCGGTGAGGCAGCGACGGCTGCCCTAGCGCCGGATCTATGCGCCATTTTGGCGGACGCAATGGATTCCCGACGGAAGGAGTCTGAGCGTTGCCGTGCACGGGCCTCTACCCGGGAGCGGCGGAGCGCAAGCCGGACGGCCATCTCCTCCTCGGGGCCGTGTGGGATGAGCTCGGGGTCGACGGATCTGGAGGTGAAGGACTCGGATCCGCTGCCCGCCATGCCGGAGACGGTCGGACGCCGCCGGAGACGAGGTTGGGTGGCAAAGGGGAGTGGAGTGAAGTGGCTAGGGTTTGGTCCGGCGAGCGGATGCGGAGGAATATATGTGGGCTCGGGTGGGCCAGCGTGGGCCGGGTCCGACGTGGCGGGCGCGCCTGGGCACCCCATATCCGCCCCATATTTGGGCTGGATATGAGGGGTGTCGGTCAGACCGGGCGTTTGAGGCCCGTTTGAGGCGCCCGGCTGGGTCGAAATTTCATGACCAGTCAGTGACCGGGCGGCTCGCCAAGGCGTTTGAGGAGGGTTTGGGGTGCCCGGCTCTAGATACTCTAATACTATACTCAGGCCTTTGTCGGTGCTTCATGGTGTACAAGTGTTAAGAATGCCACATACACAAAAGATTGATGTGGCAAAGCAATTAAGAAGAAGAGGGAGCACTTCGGTAACCTAAAAAAACAATGCCAAGCGCATAGTCCAATGCAAAATGCCTATCGACCAATGCACAAAGGAGTTTAATTACTAAACAATTAAATGAAGTAAGCTTAGCTATAAAAACTAAGCGCCTACGCATTAGAGAGGTTAATTTTTTAGAACAAGGAGAGATTAGACTGCTTGTAATGGGTAGTATCATAAGTTAGTATCATGCATATGATACTAGTACATGATACTACCTCCCTAATGCATAGTATCATATATTAGTATCATAGATGACTTTATTTATTGTCATGCATGACACATAGTAGCATAGCATTTATTATGATACAGTATCATGATATGATATTCAACCCTCTTTTTCTTCATTTAATTCTATGCCATCTCATCAACATTGCGTAGTTGGCATGCATGATACTAGCTATGATACTACCATTACGACCAGCCTTAGTTGTTAAGTTTTTAATACACTTAGCACCTCATCTAAGCACCAGTGCATTGAAAAAACATTTATGAAATTGGATTTTTTTTTCAAGCAGGAACAAATTTAAAAGTTGACAAAGTTTTAAATTTGTGAACATTATTTGAAGTAATGAATAGTTTTTAAAATTCTGAGCATTTTTGGGGGAACAAGTACATTTTTAGGAAACTGTGATTAGTTTTAAAATTTCAAACTTTTTTTGAAATACACAATCAAATTTCGAAATCCTGAACATGTTTTGTAGTTTCAAGAAAATTATGAATTTCTGAAAGAAAAGAAGAAAAAAAGAAAAAAAAACATACCAAAAAGAAACTAGGAAAAACCAGCAAAGAAACATTCGTAAAGCCAACAACATTTTTTTAGGGGTGTAGTTGGTTCACGCTCGCTACGATATAGGCTGGGCCAATAGAGCGTTGTAACGGGTGATCGTTACTGTATGATACATATCATTTGCGGGTGAGACATAGCTCAGCAGCTACGAGTCCTCCTAATCGGCGCCTTAAGCACCCAAAGAATTCACTGGCAATCATGAGCACCTCTAGCAGGTCGTTGAACAGTTGTTTTGAAAAAACGGGTTCGATTTCATATTAATTTAGAAAGATCAAATTTCACAAAAGATTGCGTATTTGAAAAAATTTGTGAATTTGGAAACAATTCAGATTTTTTTAAAGGTTCATGAATTTTAACAAATTCAGACATTTGAGAAAAAGTTCATGAACATGCAAAAAAATTCTTTTGAATGCTACTTGAATTCAGAGATGCTAGAAACACATGGAGTTACATCTGGGGCTCTGAACATTTTCAGCCTTCAAGAGCTTATAAAGTCATGATTGGCACAAAAATTACACCTCCCCGTTTTAATTGGATTTGGAGTAGCTCATGTCACCCAAAGCATAAAGTTTTCTTTTGGATGCTACTTCATGATAAGGTGAATTTCAGGAACCTACTCGGGAGGAAGCAATTTTATTTGGATTCTTACAATTGTGCCACAACCGACTGTCAGATTGACGAAACACTACACGACCTATTCTGGAGTTTCCCCTTTGCAGAGAGATGTTGGGAATTTGTTTGCCCTACTAGGAGGACCAACCTTTTAGTCCTTGAAGCTGTCCAAGATTTGAAAACTAAACTGGCTGTTCCATTTTACATGGAAATAATAATTTTTGCGGCCTGGGCAATCTGGATAACAAGGAATAATAACATATTTAAGCAGATTGCACCAGCTTTCCAGAGATGGAGGGAGAGTTACTTTCTGGAACTGCGCCTTCTTCGGCATAGGATCAAGAGGAGATATGCTAATGCTTTCATTACTTGGCTGGATAGTCAGTTATAATTTTCTTTTCTTTAGTTTTCTAGTATGTTTCTTTTATTTTCTTTCTTTATTTTTGTTCTTATCCTTTATTTTTGGTATTCTCTCTCTTTTTCTTTGGCTTACCTCAAGCCACCTCCTAGTTTTTATGCTTTTATTAGAACTATTGCTGGCCTTTGGCCTTTTCTTTATTTATAAAAGTTGCAGTGGGGCTTTGGTCCCTACTGTTTATAGTAAAAAAGAAACATGCAAAAAGTTCGCAAGTCCAGAAAAAGTTAAAAAAAAATCATGAATTCAAAAGAAAAATGGCGGATACAGTTCACATGTTTCAAAAAAGTTCATCGGTTTGAATAAAAGTTTACAAAACTTGGAATCAGTTCAGGCATTAAAAAAAGTTAAAAATATTCACAATTTTGATAGTTTCAAAAATATAGAATAAAATCACTAAATTTTAAAAAGTTTGCTCATTTCAAAAAGCTCATTAATTTGAGAAGAGTTTATCAAACACAAAAAATCATGAATTTGAATAAAAAATCATGGATTTTCTTTTAAAAAATGACAAGAATAAAAAAAGAAAAAAAAAGAAAAGAAGAAGAGAATAAAAGGGGAAAATGGACATACAAAGGAAAAAGCCCGAAAAGAATACAAAAAAGGGATCAAAACTGGACTGGGAAGTTCCCAAAACGTAATACATGTGTGGCACGCATGATACATTTTCTTTTTTGAGAAACACATGTAATTTTGTTCATACTCATAACAATTACAGATACACTGATTTGGACCTAAGGTTCAAACAATACAAAGTAACTCTTATGACTAAGAATTACAATGAAATCTTTTGAAAACACCTTCTTCGCGGTATCAATCTCTGCTCGAAGAAATACTCCAAAAACCTTGATAAAGAGGCTGCAATTGAACTGGAGAAACGATGTTGTCACTCTTTCACCTGCACGAACATTACCAATAACGGTTTTGAAAGCGCCTTGAGTCGCCCATCCAAAAAGATGGGAAGCCTTGATAGATTAACGCACTTGGGCCGGGGATGATCCCCTAGAAGTGCAGACCGTCGAATCACTATATCTTCATCATGATGTCTGATACGTCTCCGTCGTATCTATAATTTTTGATTGTGTCATGCCAATATTATACAACTTTCACATATTTTTGGTAACTTTTTATATGATTTATTGGACTAACCTATTGATCCAGTGCCCAGTGCCAGTTCCTGTTTGTTGCATGTTTTTTGTTTCGCAGAAAATCGATATCAAAAGAAGTCCAAATGCAATAAAATTTTACGGAGAATTATTTTGGAATATTTGTGATTTTTGGGAGTTGGAATCATCAGAAGAGGGGGGCCCACAGTGACCACAACCCACCAGGGCGCGCCTGGGGGCTCTACAGCCCACCTCGTACGTTGGTTGGAGCTCTACTTCGGGCACAAGGAAGCTTATATCCGAAAAAAAATCGTGTTAAAATTTCAGCGCAATCGGAGTTACGGATCTCCCGGAATATAAGAAACGGTTTTCGGCAAGATCTGGGGAACGCGAAACAGAAGAGAACAGAGAGGGACATCCAATCTCGGAGGGGATCCCGCCCCTCCGCCGCCATGGAGGCCATGGACCAGAGGGGGAACCCTCCTCCCATCTAGGGGGGAGGCCAAGGAAGAAGAAGAAGGAGGGGGGCTCTCTCCCCCTCTCTCCCGGTGGCGCCGGAGTGCCGCCGGGGCTAGGATCGTGACGGTGATCTACATCAACAATCTTACTACCGTCAACACCAACTCTCTCCCCCTCTATGCAGCGGTGTAACACCTCTCTTCCCCGCTGTAATCTCTACTTAAACATGGTGCTCAACTCCATATATTATTTCCCAATGATATTTGGTTATCCTATGATGTTTGAGTAGATCCGTTTTGTCCTGTGGGTTAATCGTGATCTTGGTTGGTATGATTGTATATTTTATTTATGGTGCTGTCCTACGGTACCCTCCGTCTCGCGCAAACGTGAGGGGTCCTCGCTGTAGGGTGTTGCAATATGTTCATGGTTTGCTTATTGTCGGTGTTGCGGGGGTGACAGCAGCCTAAACGCGGATAAGTGGGTTATGGCGTATGGGAGCAAAGAGGACTTGATACTTAATGCTATGGTTGGGTTTCACGACCTTAATGATCTTTAGTAGTTGCGGATGCTTGCTAGGGGTCTAATCATAAGTGCATATGATCCAAGTAGAGAAAGTATGTTAGTTCATGCCTCTCCCTCATATAAAATTGCAAGAATGATTACCGGTACTTGTTATCGATTGCCTAGGGACAAATGACTTTCTTGTTGACAAAAGCTATCTACTTTTATTACCTTGCAATTTATTCATAGTTTTATTCTCGCAAAGTACTCGTAGTTTTATTCTTGCAAAATAGCTTCATACTTGTTTTAGGTAAAGCAAACGTCAAGTGTGCGTAGAGTTGTATCGGTGGTCGATAGAACTTGAGGGAATATTTGTTCTACCTTTAGCTCCTCGTTGGGTTCGACACTCTTATTTATCGAAGAAGGCTACAAACGATCCCCTATACTTGTGGGTTATCAAGACCTTTTTCTGGCGCCGTTGCCCGGGAGCAATAGCGTGGGATGAATATTCTCGTGTGTGCTTGTTTGCTTTATCACTAAGTAGTTTTTATTTCCTGTTCTAAGTTGTTCTCTATCTTTAGTTATGGATATGGAACACGAAACACCTAAAAAATTAGTTGTACTTGCTACTCATGGAGATGGGGAACCTCCTAAAACCCTCGATGCTCGTTATGTGAAAAATATTATGCAATAGTTTGATAATCCTGAGAAAACCCCATTCAACTTGATAATGGGAGACACGTTGGATCAACGTGAATACTTTAGGGATTATCGCTTGACACAAAAAGAGAAATTATTATGGGATCAAATTGATATGTTGCATTGGTATGCTTGGAATTTATGCCAGAGATATGATTATACTTGTTGCTCTAGGATGAACGCTCCACACCTTCCCTTTTCATGCAAAATTAATGATAATTAAACCTTGGCTTCTTATGCCAATGGTAGATATGATTATTATGATGTGGAATGAATAGAAGAATTTGTTGCTTTTAAGGGTGCTTATGAAATTGAATCTTTGTTTCTAAAGTATGAAGCTTTTGATGATGATGTTTATAGACCTGAACATTTTGCCATCCTTAAATATTGCTATGAAAATTATAAATATAATTCCGATATTGATATATTTATTGAGAAAGTCCCCGATGTCCAAGAAGAGACTAATATTTTGCAGGAGTCTATGGAAGAAGAAACTGATGAAACTGTGAGCTCGTTGGATGAAAAAGATGATGAGGAGAGCAAAGAACAAAAGGAGAAAGAGCGGATTAGCTACCCGTGCCCACCTTCTAATGAGGGGGGGGGGGGGGGGGGGGGGGGGGGGGGGGGGGGGGGGGGGGGGGGGGGGGGGGGGGGGGGGGGGGGGGGGGGGGGGGGGGGGGGGGGGGGGGGGGGGGGGGGGGGGGGGGGGGGGGGGGGGGGGGGGGGGGGGGGGGGGGGGGGGGGGGGGGGGGGGGGGGGGGGGGGGGGGGGGGGGGGGGGGGGGGGGGGGGGGGGGGGGGGGGGGGGGGGGGGGGGGGGGGGGGGGGGGGGGGGGGGGGGGGGGGGGGGGGGGGGGGGGGGGGGGGGGGGGGGGGGGGGGGGGGGGGGGGGGGGGGGGGGGGGGGGGGGGGGGGGGGGGGGGGGGGGGGGGGGGGGGGGGGGGGGGGGGGGGGGGGGGGGGGGGGGGGGGGGGGGGGGGGGGGGGGGGGGGGGGGGGGGGGGGGGGGGGGGGGGGGGGGGGGGGGGGGGGGGGGGGGGGGGGGGGGGGGGGGGGGGGGGGGGGGGGGGGGGGGGGGGGGGGGGGGGGGGGGGGGGGGGGGGGGGGGGGGGGGGGGGGGGGGGGGGGGGGGGGGGGGGGGGGGGGGGGGGGGGGGGGGGGGGGGGGGGGGGGGGGGGGGGGGGGGGGGGGGGGGGGGGGGGGGGGGGGGGGGGGGGGGGGGATTCATTACTTGAGCACTTTATGCCTAGCTTAATGGCTTTAAAGAAAGCGCAGCCAAGGAGACAACCCGAAAGTTTTAGAGAGTCATTTTATTCTGTTGAGTGCTTTTATAAAGTTAAAAAACAAAAAAATATAGAGGGGAACTTAAAACTTCACTAAAAGAGAAGCGATTGAAAGGTGATGCATTGGAGAAGTGAGGGTCGACCTTGAACACTTGTGTTCATGCTCATGGAAATAATGTAAATTTTTCATGAAGATTCTCACAAAAATAATTATCCCCTTGTACAAATCCTTTGCATTATAAAAATAATGTGCCAAGATTTGCCTTTAGGATGATTAGATTGCTTGTTGGTATGTGCGGTGCAAAACAGAAACTTTGGCTGTAGTGCGTGATTTTACATTTTTTACTGGAATGTTGAAAGTTTATGAAACTTTTTGCACAGTATTTATATACTAATATTTTATTTTTTCCTAATTTTTCAGAATTTTTGGAGTACCAGAAGTATGGTAGGTGTTCAGATTGCTACAGACTGTCCTGTTTAAGACAGATTCTGTTTTTGATGCATTGTTTTACTTGTTTTGATGAAACTATCGGTTTTTATCGGTGGTATAAGCCATGTAAAAGTTATATTACAGTAGCTAAAATGCAAATGAATTGGTTTGCAACAGTACTTAGAGTAGTGATTTGCTTTATTGTACTAGCGGATCTTACCGGGCTTTCTATTGAGTTTTGTGTGGATGAAGTGATCAAAGATCGAGGAGGTCTCGATATGAGGAGAAGGAGGCGAGGCAAGAGCTCAAGCTTGGGGATGCCTAAGGCACCCCAAGTAAATATTCTAGGATACTCAAGCGTCTAAGCTTGGGGATGCCTCGGAAGGCATCCCATCTTTCTTCAACAAGTATCGGTATATTTTCATCTTCGTTTCGTTCATGTGATATGTGTAAATCTTGGAGCGTCTTTTGTGTTTAGTTTTCACTTTTCTTTTATGCACCATGCTGGTATGAGATAGTCCATGGTTTATTTATAGAATGCTCATTGCACTTCACTTATATCTTTTGAGTGTGGCTTTATGGGGGGGGGGGGGGGGGGGGGGGGGGGGGGGGGGGGGGGGGGGGGGGGGGGGGGGGGGGGGGGGGGGGGGGGGGGGGGGGGGGGGGGGGGGGGGGGGGGGGGGGGGGGGGGGGGGGGGGGGGGGGGGGGGGGGGGGGGGGGGGGGGGGGGGGGGGGGGGGGGGGGGGGGGGGGGGGGGGGGGGGGGGGGGGGGGGGGGGGGGGGGGGGGGGGGGGGGGGGGGGGGGGGGGGGGGGGGGGGGGGGGGGGGGGGGGGGGGGGGGGGGGGGGGGGGGGGGGGGGGGGGGGGGGGGGGGGGGGGGGGGGGGGGGGGGGGGGGGGGGGGGGGGGGGGGGGGGGGGGGGGGGGGGGGGGGGGGGGGGGGGGGGGGGGGGGGGGGGGGGGGGGGGGGGGGGGGGGGGGGGGGGGGGGGGGGGGGGGGGGGGGGGGGGGGGGGGGGGGGGGGGGGGGGGGGGGGGGGGGGGGGGGGGGGGGGGGGGGGGGGGGGGGGGGGGGGGGGGGGGGGGGGGGGGGGGGGGGGGGGGGGGGGGGGGGGGGGGGGGGGGGGGGGGGGGGGGGGGGGGGGGGGGGGGGGGGGGGGGGGGGGGGGGGGGGGGGGGGGGGGGGGGGGGGGGGGGGGGGGGGGGGGGGGGGGGGGGGGGGGGGGGGGGGGGGGGGGGGGGGGGGGGGGGGGGGGGGGGGGGGGGGGGGGGGGGGGGGGGGGGGGGGGGGGGGGGGGGGGGGGGGGGGGGGGGGGGGGGGGGGGGGGGGGGGGGGGGGGGGGGGGGGGGGGGGGGGGGGGGGGGGGGGGGGGGGGGGGGGGGTTCGGCCAGCGTTGAAACCACACAACGATGATGCAGATTGACACCACCGTCCATAGTAGATATTTGCCGATGCAGACTAGGAAGTGAAGGAAGACATGAGGGGACCTACAACTATAAAGTATGGGACGGGGAAGGGTAATGAACCACCGGCCGGCCGCTTGATTACCTAGTTAGTTAATCTTGTATGCGTGGGATAGTGGAAGATTGAAATGGCAGCCATAATGGCTGGTAGCATGAAGAAGAAAGGAAGCAATGCGTTGAGAACCCTTCAGCTTCGGGGACAAAGCCAGCCAATTGTGTGATAAGCTGGGGAAAAAAGACGTAAGCGTGGAGAAGAAATTGGCGTGGCGAGGCGGTGGAAAAACTTAAGAGAGGCTTGAGCGTTTCTTTTCTTTTCTTTTTGATTTGATCGAGGGAGAGGGTGACTGGAAACTCTTGGATGATGTGGCTGCATGGCTGAGTTGAGTAGCTGCATGTTAAGAGAATTTGCAAACTGAATGATGATGTGGACAATGTGCATGTTGAGAGAATTGGTAGTAGTGGGGATCAACTTCTTAAGAATGTTAGATTCCAAAAATTCTAAAAAAATTAGAACAAAATAAATAATTTGTATAGCAATACTGTGCAAAAAGTTTCAGAAGCTTTTGACATTCCAGTAAAAAATGTAAATTCACGCACTACAGAAAAAGTTTCTGTTTTTGCACCGCACATACCAACAAGCAATCTAATCATCCTAAAGGGGGGGGGGGGGGGGGGGGGGGGGGGGGGGGGGGGGGGGGGGGGGGGGGGGGGGGGGGGGGGGGGGGGGGGGGGGGGGGGGGGGGGGGGGGGGGGGGGGGGGGGGGGGGGGGGGGGGGGGGGGGGGGGGGGGGGGGGGGGGGGGGGGGGGGGGGGGGGGGGGGGGGGGGGGGGGGGGGGGGGGGGGGGGGGGGGGGGGGGGGGGGGGGGGGGGGGGGGGGGGGGGGGGGGGGGGGGGGGGGGGGGGGGGGGGGGGGGGGGGGGGGGGGGGGGGGGGGGGGGGGGGGGGGGGGGGGGGGGGGGGGGGGGGGGGGGGGGGGGGGGGGGGGGGGGGGGGGGGGGGGGGGGGGGGGGGGGGGGGGGGGGGGGGGGGGGGGGGGGGGGGGGGGGGGGGGGGGGGGGGGGGGGGGGGGGGGGGGGGGGGGGGGGGGGGGGGGGGGGGGGGGGGGGGGGGGGGGGGGGGGGGGGGGGGGGGGGGGGGGGGGGGGGGGGGGGGGGGGGGGGGGGGGGGGGGGGGGGGGGGGGGGGGGGGGGGGGGGGGGGGGGGGGGGGGGGGGGGGGGGGGGGGGGGGGGGGGGGGGGGGGGGGGGGGGGGGGGGGGGGGGGGGGGGGGGGGGGGGGGGGGGGGGGGGGGGGGGGGGGGGGGGGGGGGGGGGGGGGGGGGGGGGGGGGGGGGGGGGGGGGGGGGGGGGGGGGGGGGGGGGGGGGGGGGGGGGGGGGGGGGGGGGGGGGGGGGGGGGGGGGGGGGGGGGGGGGGGGGGGGGGGGGGGGGGGGGGGGGGGGGGGGGGGGGGGGGGGGGGGGGGGGGGGGGGGGGGGGGGGGGGGGGGGGGGGGGGGGGGGGGGGGGGGGGGGGGGGGGGGGGGGGGGGGGGGGGGGGGGGGGGGGGGGGGGGGGGGGGGGGGGGGGGGGGGGGGGGGGGGGGGGGGGGGGGGGGGGGGGGGGGGGGGGGGGGGGGGGGGGGGGGGGGGGGGGGGGGGGGGGGGGGGGGGGGGGGGGGGGGGGGGGGGGGGGGGGGGGGGGGGGGGGGGGGGGGGGGGGGGGGGGGGGGGGGGGGGGGGGGGGGGGGGGGGGGGGGGGGGGGGGGGGGGGGGGGGGGGGGGGGGGGGGGGGGGGGGGGGGGGGGGGGGGGGGGGGGGGGGGGGGGGGGGGGGGGGGGGGGGGGGGGGGGGGGGGGGGGGGGGGGGGGGGGGGGGGGGGGGGGGGGGGGGGGGGGGGGGGGGGGGGGGGGGGGGGGGGGGGGGGGGGGGGGGGGGGGGGGGGGGGGGGGGGGGGGGGGGGGGGGGGGGGGGGGGGGGGGGGGGGGGGGGGGGGGGGGGGGGGGGGGGGGGGGGGGGGGGGGGGGGGGGGGGGGGGGGGGGGGGGGGGGGGGGGGGGGGGGGGGGGGGGGGGGGGGGGGGGGGGGGGGGGGGGGGGGGGGGGGGGGGGGGGGGGGGGGGGGGGGGGGGGGGGGGGGGGGGGGGGGGGGGGGGGGGGGGGGGGGGGGGGGGGGGGGGGGGGGGGGGGGGGGGGGGGGGGGGGGGGGGGGGGGGGGGGGGGGGGGGGGGGGGGGGGGGGGGGGGGGGGGGGGGGGGGGGGGGGGGGGGGGGGGGGGGGGGGGGGGGGGGGGGGGGGGGGGGGGGGGGGGGGGGGGGGGGGGGGGGGGGGGGGGGGGGGGGGGGGGGGGGGGGGGGGGGGGGGGGGGGGGGGGGGGGGGGGGGGGGGGGGGGGGGGGGGGGGGGGGGGGGGGGGGGGGGGGGGGGGGGGGGGGGGGGGGGGGGGGGGGGGGGGGGGGGGGGGGGGGGGGGGGGGGGGGGGGGGGGGGGGGGGGGGGGGGGGGGGGGGGGGGGGGGGGGGGGGGGGGGGGGGGGGGGGGGGGGGGGGGGGGGGGGGGGGGGGGGGGGGGGGGGGGGGGGGGGGGGGGGGGGGGGGGGGGGGGGGGGGGGGGGGGGGGGGGGGGGGGGGGGGGGGGGGGGGGGGGGGGGGGGGGGGGGGGGGGGGGGGGGGGGGGGGGGGGGGGGGGGGGGGGGGGGGGGGGGGGGGGGGGGGGGGGGGGGGGGGGGGGGGGGGGGGGGGGGGGGGGGGGGGGGGGGGGGGGGGGGGGGGGGGGGGGGGGGGGGGGGGGGGGGGGGGGGGGGGGGGGGGGGGGGGGGGGGGGGGGGGGGGGGGGGGGGGGGGGGGGGGGGGGGGGGGGGGGGGGGGGGGGGGGGGGGGGGGGGGGGGGGGGGGGGGGGGGGGGGGGGGGGGGGGGGGGGGGGGGGGGGGGGGGGGGGGGGGGGGGGGGGGGGGGGGGGGGGGGGGGGGGGGGGGGGGGGGGGGGGGGGGGGGGGGGGGGGGGGGGGGGGGGGGGGGGGGGGGGGGGGGGGGGGGGGGGGGGGGGGGGGGGGGGGGGGGGGGGGGGGGGGGGGGGGGGGGGGGGGGGGGGGGGGGGGGGGGGGGGGGGGGGGGGGGGGGGGGGGGGGGGGGGGGGGGGGGGGGGGGGGGGGGGGGGGGGGGGGGGGGGGGGGGGGGGGGGGGGGGGGGGGGGGGGGGGGGGGGGGGGGGGGGGGGGGGGGGGGGGGGGGGGGGGGGGGGGGGGGGGGGGGGGGGGGGGGGGGGGGGGGGGGGGGGGGGGGGGGGGGGGGGGGGGGGGGGGGGGGGGGGGGGGGGGGGGGGGGGGGGGGGGGGGGGGGGGGGGGGGGGGGGGGGGGGGGGGGGGGGGGGGGGGGGGGGGGGGGGGGGGGGGGGGGGGGGGGGGGGGGGGGGGGGGGGGGGGGGGGGGGGGGGGGGGGGGGGGGGGGGGGGGGGGGGGGGGGGGGGGGGGGGGGGGGGGGGGGGGGGGGGGGGGGGGGGGGGGGGGGGGGGGGGGGGGGGGGGGGGGGGGGGGGGGGGGGGGGGGGGGGGGGGGGGGGGGGGGGGGGGGGGGGGGGGGGGGGGGGGGGGGGGGGGGGGGGGGGGGGGGGGGGGGGG
The DNA here is from genome assembly GCA_036873465.1 of Thinopyrum obtusiflorum. Lineage (NCBI taxonomy): Eukaryota > Viridiplantae > Streptophyta > Magnoliopsida > Poales > Poaceae > Thinopyrum > Thinopyrum obtusiflorum. The sequence goes on along the minus strand of JAAAWM010011964.1, from coordinate 104,828 downwards.
GGGGGGGGGGGGGGGGGGGGGGGGGGGGGGGGGGGGGGGGGGGGGGGGGGGGGGGGGGGGGGGGGGGGGGGGGGGGGGGGGGGGGGGGGGGGGGGGGGGGGGGGGGGGGGGGGGGGGGGGGGGGGGGGGGGGGGGGGGGGGGGGGGGGGGGGGGGGGGGGGGGGGGGGGGGGGGGGGGGGGGGGGGGGGGGGGGGGGGGGGGGGGGGGGGGGGGGGGGGGGGGGGGGGGGGGGGGGGGGGGGGGGGGGGGGGGGGGGGGGGGGGGGGGGGGGGGGGGGGGGGGGGGGGGGGGGGGGGGGGGGGGGGGGGGGGGGGGGGGGGGGGGGGGGGGGGGGGGGGGGGGGGGGGGGGGGGGGGGGGGGGGGGGGGGGGGGGGGGGGGGGGGGGGGGGGGGGGGGGGGGGGGGGGGGGGGGGGGGGGGGGGGGGGGGGGGGGGGGGGGGGGGGGGGGGGGGGGGGGGGGGGGGGGGGGGGGGGGGGGGGGGGGGGGGGGGGGGGGGGGGGGGGGGGGGGGGGGGGGGGGGGGGGGGGGGGGGGGGGGGGGGGGGGGGGGGGGGGGGGGGGGGGGGGGGGGGGGGGGGGGGGGGGGGGGGGGGGGGGGGGGGGGGGGGGGGGGGGGGGGGGGGGGGGGGGGGGGGGGGGGGGGGGGGGGGGGGGGGGGGGGGGGGGGGGGGGGGGGGGGGGGGGGGGGGGGGGGGGGGGGGGGGGGGGGGGGGGGGGGGGGGGGGGGGGGGGGGGGGGGGGGGGGGGGGGGGGGGGGGGGGGGGGGGGGGGGGGGGGGGGGGGGGGGGGGGGGGGGGGGGGGGGGGGGGGGGGGGGGGGGGGGGGGGGGGGGGGGGGGGGGGGGGGGGGGGGGGGGGGGGGGGGGGGGGGGGGGGGGGGGGGGGGGGGGGGGGGGGGGGGGGGGGGGGGGGGGGGGGGGGGGGGGGGGGGGGGGGGGGGGGGGGGGGGGGGGGGGGGGGGGGGGGGGGGGGGGGGGGGGGGGGGGGGGGGGGGGGGGGGGGGGGGGGGGGGGGGGGGGGGGGGGGGGGGGGGGGGGGGGGGGGGGGGGGGGGGGGGGGGGGGGGGGGGGGGGGGGGGGGGGGGGGGGGGGGGGGGGGGGGGGGGGGGGGGGGGGGGGGGGGGGGGGGGGGGGGGGGGGGGGGGGGGGGGGGGGGGGGGGGGGGGGGGGGGGGGGGGGGGGGGGGGGGGGGGGGGGGGGGGGGGGGGGGGGGGGGGGGGGGGGGGGGGGGGGGGGGGGGGGGGGGGGGGGGGGGGGGGGGGGGGGGGGGGGGGGGGGGGGGGGGGGGGGGGGGGGGGGGGGGGGGGGGGGGGGGGGGGGGGGGGGGGGGGGGGGGGGGGGGGGGGGGGGGGGGGGGGGGGGGGGGGGGGGGGGGGGGGGGGGGGGGGGGGGGGGGGGGGGGGGGGGGGGGGGGGGGGGGGGGGGGGGGGGGGGGGGGGGGGGGGGGGGGGGGGGGGGGGGGGGGGGGGGGGGGGGGGGGGGGGGGGGGGGGGGGGGGGGGGGGGGGGGGGGGGGGGGGGGGGGGGGGGGGGGGGGGGGGGGGGGGGGGGGGGGGGGGGGGGGGGGGGGGGGGGGGGGGGGGGGGGGGGGGGGGGGGGGGGGGGGGGGGGGGGGGGGGGGGGGGGGGGGGGGGGGGGGGGGGGGGGGGGGGGGGGGGGGGGGGGGGGGGGGGGGGGGGGGGGGGGGGGGGGGGGGGGGGGGGGGGGGGGGGGGGGGGGGGGGGGGGGGGGGGGGGGGGGGGGGGGGGGGGGGGGGGGGGGGGGGGGGGGGGGGGGGGGGGGGGGGGGGGGGGGGGGGGGGGGGGGGGGGGGGGGGGGGGGGGGGGGGGGGGGGGGGGGGGGGGGGGGGGGGGGGGGGGGGGGGGGGGGGGGGGGGGGGGGGGGGGGGGGGGGGGGGGGGGGGGGGGGGGGGGGGGGGGGGGGGGGGGGGGGGGGGGGGGGGGGGGGGGGGGGGGGGGGGGGGGGGGGGGGGGGGGGGGGGGGGGGGGGGGGGGGGGGGGGGGGGGGGGGGGGGGGGGGGGGGGGGGGGGGGGGGGGGGGGGGGGGGGGGGGGGGGGGGGGGGGGGGGGGGGGGGGGGGGGGGGGGGGGGGGGGGGGGGGGGGGGGGGGGGGGGGGGGGGGGGGGGGGGGGGGGGGGGGGGGGGGGGGGGGGGGGGGGGGGGGGGGGGGGGGGGGGGGGGGGGGGGGGGGGGGGGGGGGGGGGGGGGGGGGGGGGGGGGGGGGGGGGGGGGGGGGGGGGGGGGGGGGGGGGGGGGGGGGGGGGGGGGGGGGGGGGGGGGGGGGGGGGGGGGGGGGGGGGGGGGGGGGGGGGGGGGGGGGGGGGGGGGGGGGGGGGGGGGGGGGGGGGGGGGGGGGGGGGGGGGGGGGGGGGGGGGGGGGGGGGGGGGGGGGGGGGGGGGGGGGGGGGGGGGGGGGGGGGGGGGGGGGGGGGGGGGGGGGGGGGGGGGGGGGGGGGGGGGGGGGGGGGGGGGGGGGGGGGGGGGGGGGGGGGGGGGGGGGGGGGGGGGGGGGGGGGGGGGGGGGGGGGGGGGGGGGGGGGGGGGGGGGGGGGGGGGGGGGGGGGGGGGGGGGGGGGGGGGGGGGGGGGGGGGGGGGGGGGGGGGGGGGGGGGGGGGGGGGGGGGGGGGGGGGGGGGGGGGGGGGGGGGGGGGGGGGGGGGGGGGGGGGGGGGGGGGGGGGGGGGGGGGGGGGGGGGGGGGGGGGGGGGGGGGGGGGGGGGGGGGGGGGGGGGGGGGGGGGGGGGGGGGGGGGGGGGGGGGGGGGGGGGGGGGGGGGGGGGGGGGGGGGGGGGGGGGGGGGGGGGGGGGGGGGGGGGGGGGGGGGGGGGGGGGGGGGGGGGGGGGGGGGGGGGGGGGGGGGGGGGGGGGGGGGGGGGGGGGGGGGGGGGGGGGGGGGGGGGGGGGGGGGGGGGGGGGGGGGGGGGGGGGGGGGGGGGGGGGGGGGGGGGGGGGGGGGGGGGGGGGGGGGGGGGGGGGGGGGGGGGGGGGGGGGGGGGGGGGGGGGGGGGGGGGGGGGGGGGGGGGGGGGGGGGGGGGGGGGGGGGGGGGGGGGGGGGGGGGGGGGGGGGGGGGGGGGGGGGGGGGGGGGGGGGGGGGGGGGGGGGGGGGGGGGGGGGGGGGGGGGGGGGGGGGGGGGGGGGGGGGGGGGGGGGGGGGGGGGGGGGGGGGGGGGGGGGGGGGGGGGGGGGGGGGGGGGGGGGGGGGGGGGGGGGGGGGGGGGGGGGGGGGGGGGGGGGGGGGGGGGGGGGGGGGGGGGGGGGGGGGGGGGGGGGGGGGGGGGGGGGGGGGGGGGGGGGGGGGGGGGGGGGGGGGGGGGGGGGGGGGGGGGGGGGGGGGGGGGGGGGGGGGGGGGGGGGGGGGGGGGGGGGGGGGGGGGGGGGGGGGGGGGGGGGGGGGGGGGGGGGGGGGGGGGGGGGGGGGGGGGGGGGGGGGGGGGGGGGGGGGGGGGGGGGGGGGGGGGGGGGGGGGGGGGGGGGGGGGGGGGGGGGGGGGGGGGGGGGGGGGGGGGGGGGGGGGGGGGGGGGGGGGGGGGGGGGGGGGGGGGGGGGGGGGGGGGGGGGGGGGGGGGGGGGGGGGGGGGGGGGGGGGGGGGGGGGGGGGGGGGGGGGGGGGGGGGGGGGGGGGGGGGGGGGGGGGGGGGGGGGGGGGGGGGGGGGGGGGGGGGGGGGGGGGGGGGGGGGGGGGGGGGGGGGGGGGGGGGGGGGGGGGGGGGGGGGGGGGGGGGGGGGGGGGGGGGGGGGGGGGGGGGGGGGGGGGGGGGGGGGGGGGGGGGGGGGGGGGGGGGGGGGGGGGGGGGGGGGGGGGGGGGGGGGGGGGGGGGGGGGGGGGGGGGGGGGGGGGGGGGGGGGGGGGGGGGGGGGGGGGGGGGGGGGGGGGGGGGGGGGGGGGGGGGGGGGGGGGGGGGGGGGGGGGGGGGGGGGGGGGGGGGGGGGGGGGGGGGGGGGGGGGGGGGGGGGGGGGGGGGGGGGGGGGGGGGGGGGGGGGGGGGGGGGGGGGGGGGGGGGGGGGGGGGGGGGGGGGGGGGGGGGGGGGGGGGGGGGGGGGGGGGGGGGGGGGGGGGGGGGGGGGGGGGGGGGGGGGGGGGGGGGGGGGGGGGGGGGGGGGGGGGGGGGGGGGGGGGGGGGGGGGGGGGGGGGGGGGGGGGGGGGGGGGGGGGGGGGGGGGGGGGGGGGGGGGGGGGGGGGGGGGGGGGGGGGGGGGGGGGGGGGGGGGGGGGGGGGGGGGGGGGGGGGGGGGGGGGGGGGGGGGGGGGGGGGGGGGGGGGGGGGGGGGGGGGGGGGGGGGGGGGGGGGGGGGGGGGGGGGGGGGGGGGGGGGGGGGGGGGGGGGGGGGGGGGGGGGGGGGGGGGGGGGGGGGGGGGGGGGGGGGGGGGGGGGGGGGGGGGGGGGGGGGGGGGGGGGGGGGGGGGGGGGGGGGGGGGGGGGGGGGGGGGGGGGGGGGGGGGGGGGGGGGGGGGGGGGGGGGGGGGGGGGGGGGGGGGGGGGGGGGGGGGGGGGGGGGGGGGGGGGGGGGGGGGGGGGGGGGGGGGGGGGGGGGGGGGGGGGGGGGGGGGGGGGGGGGGGGGGGGGGGGGGGGGGGGGGGGGGGGGGGGGGGGGGGGGGGGGGGGGGGGGGGGGGGGGGGGGGGGGGGGGGGGGGGGGGGGGGGGGGGGGGGGGGGGGGGGGGGGGGGGGGGGGGGGGGGGGGGGGGGGGGGGGGGGGGGGGGGGGGGGGGGGGGGGGGGGGGGGGGGGGGGGGGGGGGGGGGGGGGGGGGGGGGGGGGGGGGGGGGGGGGGGGGGGGGGGGGGGGGGGGGGGGGGGGGGGGGGGGGGGGGGGGGGGGGGGGGGGGGGGGGGGGGGGGGGGGGGGGGGGGGGGGGGGGGGGGGGGGGGGGGGGGGGGGGGGGGGGGGGGGGGGGGGGGGGGGGGGGGGGGGGGGGGGGGGGGGGGGGGGGGGGGGGGGGGGGGGGGGGGGGGGGGGGGGGGGGGGGGGGGGGGGGGGGGGGGGGGGGGGGGGGGGGGGGGGGGGGGGGGGGGGGGGGGGGGGGGGGGGGGGGGGGGGGGGGGGGGGGGGGGGGGGGGGGGGGGGGGGGGGGGGGGGGGGGGGGGGGGGGGGGGGGGGGGGGGGGGGGGGGGGGGGGGGGGGGGGGGGGGGGGGGGGGGGGGGGGGGGGGGGGGGGGGGGGGGGGGGGGGGGGGGGGGGGGGGGGGGGGGGGGGGGGGGGGGGGGGGGGGGGGGGGGGGGGGGGGGGGGGGGGGGGGGGGGGGGGGGGGGGGGGGGGGGGGGGGGGGGGGGGGGGGGGGGGGGGGGGGGGGGGGGGGGGGGGGGGGGGGGGGGGGGGGGGGGGGGGGGGGGGGGGGGGGGGGGGGGGGGGGGGGGGGGGGGGGGGGGGGGGGGGGGGGGGGGGGGGGGGGGGGGGGGGGGGGGGGGGGGGGGGGGGGGGGGGGGGGGGGGGGGGGGGGGGGGGGGGGGGGGGGGGGGGGGGGGGGGGGGGGGGGGGGGGGGGGGGGGGGGGGGGGGGGGGGGGGGGGGGGGGGGGGGGGGGGGGGGGGGGGGGGGGGGGGGGGGGGGGGGGGGGGGGGGGGGGGGGGGGGGGGGGGGGGGGGGGGGGGGGGGGGGGGGGGGGGGGGGGGGGGGGGGGGGGGGGGGGGGGGGGGGGGGGGGGGGGGGGGGGGGGGGGGGGGGGGGGGGGGGGGGGGGGGGGGGGGGGGGGGGGGGGGGGGGGGGGGGGGGGGGGGGGGGGGGGGGGGGGGGGGGGGGGGGGGGGGGGGGGGGGGGGGGGGGGGGGGGGGGGGGGGGGGGGGGGGGGGGGGGGGGGGGGGGGGGGGGGGGGGGGGGGGGGGGGGGGGGGGGGGGGGGGGGGGGGGGGGGGGGGGGGGGGGGGGGGGGGGGGGGGGGGGGGGGGGGGGGGGGGGGGGGGGGGGGGGGGGGGGGGGGGGGGGGGGGGGGGGGGGGGGGGGGGGGGGGGGGGGGGGGGGGGGGGGGGGGGGGGGGGGGGGGGGGGGGGGGGGGGGGGGGGGGGGGGGGGGGGGGGGGGGGGGGGGGGGGGGGGGGGGGGGGGGGGGGGGGGGGGGGGGGGGGGGGGGGGGGGGGGGGGGGGGGGGGGGGGGGGGGGGGGGGGGGGGGGGGGGGGGGGGGGGGGGGGGGGGGGGGGGGGGGGGGGGGGGGGGGGGGGGGGGGGGGGGGGGGGGGGGGGGGGGGGGGGGGGGGGGGGGGGGGGGGGGGGGGGGGGGGGGGGGGGGGGGGGGGGGGGGGGGGGGGGGGGGGGGGGGGGGGGGGGGGGGGGGGGGGGGGGAAAGCCAATTTTAATTAACAATGATTTTTAATTTAGTAGTGAGCACAAAGTAATATATATCATGCAACAACAAAGTATAACTCTCTTCCTATGCATCGGCATGTCATAAAAGAATAATTCATGCACACAAAGTAAAGGGCGATGCATAGTATAAACAGTTTCTTGTAATTTTATCGTATTGGAAACATAGAGAGGCAGAGATGTGGTTCCTATCTCATAATAATTGCAAGTAGGAGCAGCAAGCACATGCACATTATACTCATCAAAATCATCATGTGTAATGGTAAAATGCAACCCATTAATATAATCCTTAATAAGCGCAAACTTCTTCGATATAGTGTAGTTGGGAGAATTCAAAATGATAATAGGACTATTGTGTGTGGGTGCAATAGCAACAATTTCATTCTTAACATAAGGAACTATAGCGAGTTCATCTCCATAAGCATCATTCAAATTGGCATCTTGGCCACAAGCATACAAGCATCAGTTTCATCAAAAAGGGATATTTCAAATGAATCAATGGGATCATAGCAATTATCCTTCGGTAAGCACGAAGGAAAATTAAACAATGTATTGAAGAGTTACTCTCATTAAAAGGTGGGCACGGGTAGCTAATCCGCTCTTCCTCCTTTTGTTCTTCGCTCTCCTCGTCATCTTTTTCATCTAATGAGCTCACAGTGTCATCATTTTCTTCTTCCATGGTTTACTGCAAAATATTAGTCTCTTCTTGGACAGTGGAGACTTTCTCAATAAACTCATCAATATCGGCATTATATTCATAATTCTCATAGCAATATTTAAGTATAGCATAATGGGGGGGGGGGGGGGGGGGGGGGGGGGGGGGGGGGGGGGGGGGGGGGGGGGGGGGGGGGGGGGGGGGGGGGGGGGGGGGGGGGGGGGGGGGGGGGGGGGGGGGGGGGGGGGGGGGGGGGGGGGGGGGGGGGGGGGGGGGGGGGGGGGGGGGGGGGGGGGGGGGGGGGGGGGGGGGGGGGGGGGGGGGGGGGGGGGGGGGGGGGGGGGGGGGGGGGGGGGGGGGGGGGGGGGGGGGGGGGGGGGGGGGGGGGGGGGGGGGGGGGGGGGGGGGGGGGGGGGGGGGGGGGGGGGGGGGGGGGGGGGGGGGGGGGGGGGGGGGGGGGGGGGGGGGGGGGGGGGGGGGGGGGGGGGGGGGGGGGGGGGGGGGGGGGGGGGGGGGGGGGGGGGGGGGGGGGGGGGGGGGGGGGGGGGGGGGGGGGGGGGGGGGGGGGGGGGGGGGGGGGGGGGGGGGGGGGGGGGGGGGGGGGGGGGGGGGGGGGGGGGGGGGGGGGGGGGGGGGGGGGGGGGGGGGGGGGGGGGGGGGGGGGGGGGGGGGGGGGGGGGGGGGGGGGGGGGGGGGGGGGGGGGGGGGGGGGGGGGGGGGGGGGGGGGGGGGGGGGGGGGGGGGGGGGGGGGGGGGGGGGGGGGGGGGGGGGGGGGGGGGGGGGGGGGGGGGGGGGGGGGGGGGGGGGGGGGGGGGGGGGGGGGGGGGGGGGGGGGGGGGGGGGGGGGGGGGGGGGGGGGGGGGGGGGGGGGGGGGGGGGGGGGGGGGGGGGGGGGGGGGGGGGGGGGGGGGGGGGGGGGGGGGGGGGGGGGGGGGGGGGGGGGGGGGGGGGGGGGGGGGGGGGGGGGGGGGGGGGGGGGGGGGGGGGGGGGGGGGGGGGGGGGGGGGGGGGGGGGGGGGGGGGGGGGGGGGGGGGGGGGGGGGGGGGGGGGGGGGGGGGGGGGGGGGGGGGGGGGGGGGGGGGGGGGGGGGGGGGGGGGGGGGGGGGGGGGGGGGGGGGGGGGGGGGGGGGGGGGGGGGGGGGGGGGGGGGGGGGGGGGGGGGGGGGGGGGGGGGGGGGGGGGGGGGGGGGGGGGGGGGGGGGGGGGGGGGGGGGGGGGGGGGGGGGGGGGGGGGGGGGGGGGGGGGGGGGGGGGGGGGGGGGGGGGGGGGGGGGGGGGGGGGGGGGGGGGGGGGGGGGATGAAAAGAACTTGTATGACATCTTTTGTCCTACCCTCCCGTGGCAGCGGGGTCCATAAGGAAACTAAGGGATATTAAGGCCTCCTTTTAATAGAGTACCAGAACAAAGCATTAGCACATAGTGAATACATGAACTCCTCAAATTATGGTCATCACCGGAAAGTATCCCGCATATTGTCACTACAGGGTTTACGGATCATAACACGTAATAGGTGACTATGACTTGCAAGATCGGATCTAGAACATAGATATAATGGTGATAACATAAATGGTTCAGATCTGAATTCATGGCACCCGGGCCCAAAGTGTCAAGCATTAAGCATAGCAAAGTCATAACAACATCAATCTCAGAACATAGTGGATACTAGGGATCAAGCCCTAACAAAACTAACTCGATTACGTGATGAATCTCATCCAACTCCTCACCGACCAGCGAGCCTACGAAGGAATTACTCACTCCCGGTGGAGAGCATCATGGAATTGGTGATGGAGGAGGGTTGGTGATGACGAAGACCGAAGATTCCCCTCTCCGGAGACCCAAACGGACTCTAGATCTGGCCTGCCGATGAAGAACGGGAGGTGATGGCGGCTCCGTATCACGAAACGAGATAATTCTTCCTCCCTGATTTTTTTATCCGAAAATAGGATTTTATAGCGTCGGAGCTAGGGTCTGCGGGGCCACCAAGTGGGCATAACCCACCTGGGCGCGCTTGGAGGGGGGCACGCCCTGGTGGGTTGTGCTCACCCAGGGGCCCCCCTCCGGTGGTTCTTGGCAACAATATTTTTCTTTATTTATATAAAAAATCCTCGCAAAGTTTCGTTCCAATCCGAGAACTTTTATTTCTGCACAAAAACAACACCATGGTAGTTTTGCTGAAAACAGCGTCAGTCCGGGTTAGTTTCATTCAAATCATGCAAATTAGAGTCCAAAACAAGAGGAAAAGCATTAGGAAAAGTAGATACGATGGAGACGTATCAACTCCCCCAAGCTTAAACCTTTGCTTGTCCTCAAGCAATTCAGTTGATAAACTGAAAGTGAAAAAGAAAAACTTTTACGAACTCTTTTGCTCTTGTTTACATAAATAAGCTTAAGTAGCATCCAGGTTTTCAGCAAAGATCATGACTAACCATGTCAACAATAACTCTTAGAAATTATATTAACTCATATCAATAACATAAACAACTAGAGAGCAATAATAAGATATCTCAAATATCAACACTTTGTCAAAACAACCATGATATAATATGACAACAGTGGTATCTTGCTAGCCCTTTCTGAGACCGCAAAACATAAATGCAGAACACCTCCAAAGTTCAAGCAGCGACTAAACATTGTAATTCATGGTCGAAAAGATCCAGTCATGCTAACACCCAACATTCACTACACACAATGCATGAGCATGACCATAGTGCTCTCAGATCTGGCGCTTATTAGAGAAGGTGATGACTCAACATAAAAGTAAATAGATAGTCCCTTCACAGAGGGAAGCAGGTATTTGCAGAGGTGCCAGAGCGCAAGGTTTTAAAACAGAGATAAATGTAATTTTGAGAGATGCACCCTTCATATTTACTTCGCGACCATCAGTTATCAATATCTTCCATGCTAAACACATTAGTAGCAGTTCCCAAGCGATAAAGTAAAGGTTATTACTCCGTAGGAGTTTTTGTTTGATTATTTGTAAGCTCTTTTCTTTTTACAGTTCGGACTGGGAATCCCTATTACCGCCCCTCTCGTGCAAGGACAAGTGAATAAACACTCGTCATGAGAATAACCCGTTTAGCATGGAAGATACTGACTACCTCCTGTCACTCTGTGAACAATCCAGGCACACAAAAAGGATATTTATCTGAAGTTTTTAGAGGTGGCACATGCAAATTTACTTAGGACGGCAGGGTAATGCCGCATATAGGTAGGTATGGTGGACTCATCTGGAATAACTTGGGTTTCAGGATCTTGATGCACAAGCAGTATTTCCGCTTAGTACAGGCGAAGGCTAGCAATTAGGTTGGGAAGCGGCCAGCTAGAGAGCAACAATGGTCATGATCATACATTATGCATAATAGACATTGGATATCAGCATGAGTAGGATATGGACACCATGAACATAAATATCATAGAGGCTATGTGGGTTTTGATTCAACTACATGCATGAACATGTGCCAAGTCAAGCCACTCGAACATTCAGAGGAGGATACCATATCATCATACTACATCACAATCATTTTAACGCAATGTTGACATCCAAGATAAATCATTATCCACTCCTAGCTACTTACGCATGGCATGAGAATATATAATCTCTAATTGTCATTGCAAACATGTTTGATCATAATAGGCCGAATCATGGATACTAGGTTAAACATATTTACAAAAACAGAACAAGTCGAGTTCATACCCGTTTCTCTATGCCACAGCCAGTTCATCAAATATCGTCATTATTGCCTTCCACTTGCACGACCGAACGATATGAAAATAATAATAGTGCAAGAGTGCCATGGACTAAGCTGGAATCTGCAAACATTTTATTCAAAAGGAGAAGACAAGGTAATATGGGCTCTTTGTTAGATAAACAATAATGCATATGAGAGCCACTCAGCATTTTCATCGTGGTCTTCTCCTCGGTATGACTCAATAGAAAGAAAAAGAAATTCAGAAAACACACTAAAATGTTTTTGGAGTTTTTGGTTTTTCTTGAATGAGCAAATAAAAGGGGAAAACAAAAACAAGAAAGACTATTTACAAGGGAAAGCTCCCAACAAGTAAAAGAAGAATAAGGAAATCTTTTTGAGTTTTCTTGGGGGGGGGGGGGGGGGGGGGGGGGGGGGGGGGGGGGGGGGGGGGGGGGGGGGGGGGGGGGGGGGGGGGGGGGGGGGGGGGGGGGGGGGGGGGGGGGGGGGGGGGGGGGGGGGGGGGGGGGGGGGGGGGGGGGGGGGGGGGGGGGGGGGGGGGGGGGGGGGGGGGGGGGGGGGGGGGGGGGGGGGGGGGGGGGGGGGGGGGGGGGGGGGGGGGGGGGGGGGGGGGGGGGGGGGGGGGGGGGGGGGGGGGGGGGGGGGGGGGGGGGGGGGGGGGGGGGGGGGGGGGGGGGGGGGGGGGGGGGGGGGGGGGGGGGGGGGGGGGGGGGGGGGGGGGGGGGGGGGGGGGGGGGGGGGGGGGGGGGGGGGGGGGGGGGGGGGGGGGGGGGGGGGGGGGGGGGGGGGGGGGGGGGGGGGGGGGGGGGGGGGGGGGGGGGGGGGGGGGGGGGGGGGGGGGGGGGGGGGGGGGGGGGGGGGGGGGGGGGGGGGGGGGGGGGGGGGGGGGGGGGGGGGGGGGGGGGGGGGGGGGGGGGGGGGGGGGGGGGGGGGGGGGGGGGGGGGGGGGGGGGGGGGGGGGGGGGGGGGGGGGGGGGGGGGGGGGGGGGGGGGGGGGGGGGGGGGGGGGGGGGGGGGGGGGGGGGGGGGGGGGGGGGGGGGGGGGGGGGGGGGGGGGGGGGGGGGGGGGGGGGGGGGGGGGGGGGGGGGGGGGGGGGGGGGGGGGGGGGGGGGGGGGGGGGGGGGGGGGGGGGGGGGGGGTTTTAGTGCTACAACAATTTAAACTAGGAAGAAAAACCGAAAAGAAGCAGGAAATATGTTTTTGGATTTTCTCAAAGTTTTTCAAACACACAAGAAGAAAGCGAGAAAATAAATTTAGCATGGATAATACAATGAAAGAGTGTGGACACCGACAACTGAAATGAAATGTGTAAACATGAATGTAATGTCGATGGAAATACGTACTCCCCCAAGCTTAGGCTTCTGGCCTAACTTGGTAATCAGTCAGTAGCTTGCATAATGGTCGGAGTGATAGCTCAAGGAAGCTCTTGGTGCAGATGCCTCAGCCCGCCGTGCAGCCACAACTGCCGCATTATGAGCTCGGGCCTCGCTCTCTAGAACAAAATATCTTCCCTTACTGTGAACATCAAAGAGAGTAGGTGCAGGCAAATACGTGTCCACAACGGAACTTTTATTAAACAACAAGTTGTAAGTGAAGTCATGGGGTTCACCACTAAGGATCTTATGACGTTTCATAGCATCAAAGTCTAAGTACTGCGTGGGTAAAATAGGGTCATGAGGCCAAGGTGAAACACCCAACTCTCTTGCTAAACGTGTGGCATAAATTCCACCATAAAAATATCCACTACCAGAGTTATGCTGCAACCTGCGTGCAACAATTGCTTCAAGATTATAACTTTGGTCACCGGTGAGAGCGGTGCGTATGAGGCTCAAGTCTGGGGCACGAAGTGTACTACAATCTTGTTTGTCTACAATGCATTTTCCATTAAATAAAGCGAAGTACTGGATTGCGGGAAAATGAATGCCTTTTATTCTACCTTGCGTCACTCCCCTAGTCTCACCATAGCAAAGACTAGTCAAGAATATCTCAAACTCAGACCTTGGTGGATCGTCAAGCGAACCCCAGAATGGGATTTTGCAGCAGTAGGCAAATCTCTCTAGAGACATGGTAAATGGACTTTCATACAGTTTAAACGACACCCTAGACTCTCGGGGCTGGAATTTAAATTCTTTGGTAAATGATTCGGTGAGGTTGAGGTGTTGGTTGCACTTATCTGAAATGTAGGGACCGAGTTCGGCATTGTGAACATACTGCTCAAATTCTTCCTTAATGCCTACACGCACCATATAATCGTTGCATGGCCATAAGCATGTTTTGCTGGTGGCATCTCGTATGGAACTTTCACATGGTTCAACATAAGACCGACAAGCGGAGTTGCTACTAGAAGATGCCTCCGAGGATCTCCTTCTCGAAGAACTCCTTCCAAAGAGGTTCATCATATTCACATACAATTTTCAAGCAACAATCCCCCGAAATAGTTTCAGAAACGGAGCTTCAAGCAAAGAGATCAAAATCCGTGGGTTCGGGAGCAAGAACACGATAGAGAGAGCAATGGTGATTTTTTTTCTGGAGGTAGGTGGTGAAGTGGGATGAAGAGATAAGTGAGGGGGCCCATGTGGGGACCACAACCCACCAGGGCGCGCCTGGGGGTCCTGGCGCACCCAGGTGGGTTGTGCCCACCTGGTGCACCTCCCTCTGATGTTATTTACACCAAAAATTCTTAAATAAACAGAAAAAATCGTATCAAAATTTCAGAGCATTATGAGAACTTTTATTTTGGGTCATTTTTTTATTACACTAAAAATTCAGAAAACAGACAAAACATGGCATTTTATTTTATTTAACTAATAAAAACAAAAAACAAAAGGTAGGGACAGAAGGTAGTGCTCACTAAATTCATCAACTTCATACCTCTCAAAAATGATCAATTAATAAGGTTGATCAAGTCTTATTAACAACCACTTTTGATTAGCATGAAACGGGGGGGGGGGGGGGGGGGGGGGGGGGGGGGGGGGGGGGGGGGGGGGGGGGGGGGGGGGGGGGGGGGGGGGGGGGGGGGGGGGGGGGGGGGGGGGGGGGGGGGGGGGGGGGGGGGGGGGGGGGGGGGGGGGGGGGGGGGGGGGGGGGGGGGGGGGGGGGGGGGGGGGGGGGGGGGGGGGGGGGGGGGGGGGGGGGGGGGGGGGGGGGGGGGGGGGGGGGGGGGGGGGGGGGGGGGGGGGGGGGGGGGGGGGGGGGGGGGGGGGGGGGGGGGGGGGGGGGGGGGGGGGGGGGGGGGGGGGGGGGGGGGGGGGGGGGGGGGGGGGGGGGGGGGGGGGGGGGGGGGGGGGGGGGGGGGGGGGGGGGGGGGGGGGGGGGGGGGGGGGGGGGGGGGGGGGGGGGGGGGGGGGGGGGGGGGGGGGGGGGGGGGGGGGGGGGGGGGGGGGGGGGGGGGGGGGGGGGGGGGGGGGGGGGGGGGGGGGGGGGGGGGGGGGGGGGGGGGGGGGGGGGGGGGGGGGGGGGGGGGGGGGGGGGGGGGGGGGGGGGGGGGGGGGGGGGGGGGGGGGGGGGGGGGGGGGGGGGGGGGGGGGGGGGGGGGGGGGGGGGGGGGGGGGGGGGGGGGGGGGGGGGGGGGGGGGGGGGGGGGGGGGGGGGTTTCTCTTATTGGTGATGATGTCTTTCATGTACTTTGCATAAGGAGGCATTTTTAAGATATCAGTCAAGCGAATACGCAAAAAGACTGGCCTAATCATTTCAGCAAAGTGTTCAAATTCTTCATCATCTTTCTTTCTAGTTGACTTAGGTGGAAAGGGCATAGGTTTTTGAACCCATGGTTCTCTTTCCTTATCGTGTTTTCTAGCAGCAAAGTCTGTTTTATCATATCTTTTATTCTTGGGTTGTGGGTTATCAAGATCAACTGCTGGTTCTACCTCAACATCATTGTCTGGTTCTTTATTATTTGTTTGAGTATCTTCATGAACCTCATCATTATCTTTTTCAATATCAGAAGGTGAGTGTTCATTACCAGATTGAGTTTCAGCATCAGAGATAGAAATTTAATTATCATTATCAGGAGGTTTTTCTACTTCAGGTTCACTAGAGGCATGCAAAGTCCTATCATTTTTCTTCTTCTTTTTCTTTTTAGAAGGACTATGTGCATTAGTGTTAACCCTTTGAGAGTCTTGTTCAATTATTTTTGGGTGTCCCTCAGGATAAAGTGGTTCCTGGGTCATCCTACCTCCTCTAGTCATTACTCTAACAGCATGATCATTGAAATTATTATTCATTTCATCTAACAACTCTCTTTGAGATTTAGCAACTTGTTCTAACTGAGTTTGAACCATAGAAGCATGCTTCCCCATGCCTCTAACATCATTTGAGATTCTAAATAATAAGTCACTCAAGCGAGCAATCAGTATCAGAATTATATTTCAATTGTTTCATAACATTTGCATTGAAGTGATCTTGCTTTCTAATGTAATTTTCAAACTCATAAAGGCATTGGCTAGGGTGCATATTATGAGGATTATCATTATCATTGAATTTCATTAGAGAGTTTACCTCTACCACCTTAGGTGGTGGTGGTGTATCAAGCCCATGTATTTCTTCAATAGGAGGTTTTGACATCCTCAGCTTTAATACCTTTTTTTCTCATAGATTTCTTTGCCTCTTGCATATCTTCTGGACTGAGATATAAGATACCCCTCTTTTTTGGAGTGGGTTTAGGCGGTGGTTCAGGAAGAGTCCAATCATCATAATTTTTCAATATGTTATTCAATAATTCTTCAGCTTGCCCAATAGTTCGTTCCCTGAAAACACAACCAGCACAACTATCTAGAAAATCCCTAGAAGCATCGGTTAGTCCATTATAGAAGATATCGAGTATTTCATTTTTCTTAAGAGGATGATCTGGCAAAGCATTAAACAATTGGAGAAGCCTCCCCCAAGCTTGTGGGAGACTCTCTTCTTCAATTTGCACAAAGTTAAATATTTCCTGTAAGGCATCTTATTTCTTATGAGTAGGGAAATATTTTTCAGAGAAGTAATAAATCGTCTCCTGGGGACTACGCACACAACCAGGAGCAAGAGTATTGTACCAAGCTTTAGCATCACCCTTTAATGAGAAAAATAATAATTTGAGAATATAATAATAGTGAATTTTCTCATCATGAGCAAAAAGGGTGGCTATATCATTCAACTTAGTAAGATGTGCCACAACAGTTTCAGTTTCATAACCATGGAAAGGATCAGATTCAACCAAAGTAATCAACTCTGGGTTGACAGAGAATTCATAATCCTTATCGTCAACAAAGATAGGTGAAGTAGCAAACTGAGGATCACATTTCATTTTAGCATTCAAAGTCTTTTCTTTATACTTGCATAATAATTTTTCTAGATCATCTCTATCCTTACAAGCAAGAATATCCCTAGTTGCCTCCTCATCCATAATATAACCTTCCGGTACCTTTGGCAATTCATATCTAGGAGGGCTAGTTCTAATAGATGTTTCAAGATTTTCAGTTCCAAGCTCTTCATCTGTTTCAACATTCTCAAAAGCTTTAGTTCTAGCAAGTTGTTCATCAAGAAATTCACCTAGTGGCACATTATCATCAAGCAAGGTACTAGCATCATCGTAAATATCATTCATAGCAGAAGTAGCATCATCAATAACTTGCGACATATCAGGATTAATAGCATGTGGTGGTGTTGCCAGTCTACTTATAACAGAAGGTGAATCAAGTGCAGAGCTAGATGGCAGTTCCTTACCTCCCCTCGTCTTAAAGGGAAAAATCTTAGTCTTAGCATCCTTCAGATTCTTCATAAATAATTTGATAATAATCCCAAGTGACTTAACAAATATAGCTATGCTCCCCGACAACGGCGCCAGAAAAAGGTCTTGATAACCCACAAGTATAGGGGATCGCAACAGTTTTCGATGGTAGAGTATTCAACCCAAATTTATAGATTCGACACAAGGGGAGCCAAAGAATATTTGCAAGTACTAGCAACCGAGTTGTCAATTCAATCACACCTGGAGATTAATTATCTGCAGCAAAGTGATCAGTAGCACAGTAATATGATAGCTTTGATAGTAGTGGTAGCAGCAACAGTATCGGTAACAGTGATAGTAATAGTTTTGTAGCAGTGACAATAGTAACAGCAGCAGTAGTAACTTAGCAAGATCAATATGTAGGAAAATCGTAGGCATTGGATCGGCAATTTGTTGGATGATATTCATCATGTGACAGTTACAACCTAGGGCGATACGACACTAGCTCCAGTTCATAAATATAATGTAGGCATGCATTCCGTAAATAGTCATACGTGCTTATGAAAAGAACTTGTATGACATCTTTTGTCCTACCCTCCCGTGGCAGCGGGGTACATAAGGAAACTAAGGGATATTAAGGCCTCCTTTTAATAGAGTACCGGAACAAAGCATTAGCACATAGTGAATACATGAACTCCTCAAATTACGGTCATCACTAGAAATTATCCCGCATATTGTCACTACAGGGTTTACGGATCATAACACGTAATAGGTGACTATGACTTGCAAGATCGGATCTAGAACATAGATCTAATGGTGATAACATAAACGGTTCAGATCTGAATTCATGGCACCCGGGCCCAAAGTGTCAAGCATTAAGCATAGGAAAGTCATAACAACATCAATCTCAGAACATAGTGGATACTAGGGATCAAGCCCTAACAAAACTAACTCGATTACATGATGAATCTCATCCAACTCCTCACCGATCAGCGAGCCTACAAAGGAATTACTCACTCCCGGTGGAGAGCATCATGGAATTGGTGATGGAGGAGGGTTGGTGATGACGAAGACTGAAGATTCCCCTCTCCGGAGCCCCAAACGGACTCCAGATCTGGCCTCCCGATGAAGAATGGGAGGTGACAGCGGCTCTGTATTGCGAAACAAGATAATTCTTCCTCCCTGATTTTTTCTCCGAAAATAGGATTTTATAGCGTCGGAGCTAGGGTCTGCGGGGCCACCAGGTGGGCATAACCCACCTGGGCGCGCCTGGAGGGAGGCGCGCCCTGGTGGGTTGTGCTCAGCCAGGGCCCCCCCTCCGATGGTTCTTAGCTCTAGTATTTTTCTTTATTTATATAAAAAATCCTCATAAAGTTTCGTTCCAATCCGAAAACTTTTATTTCTGCACAAAAATAGCACCATGGTAGTTCTGCTGAAAACAACATCAGTCCGAGTTAGTTTCATTCAAATCATGCAAATTAGAGTCCAAAACAAGAGGAAAAGCGTTAGGAAAAGTAGATACGACAGAGACGTATCAAGGAGCTAAAGGTAGAATTTATATTCCCTTCAAGTTCTATCGACCACCGATACAACTCTACGCACGCTTAACGTTCGCTTTACCTAGAACAAGTATGAAACTAGAAGTACTTTGTAGGTGTTGTAGGATAGGTTTGCAAGATAATAAAGAACGTGAAAATAAAAACTAGGGGCTGTTTAGATAAAGAAACAATTAAGTTAGTTTAACGAGTGTGGAAAAGTGGTGGAAGGATTTGCGAAATTGTCCCTAAGCAATTGACTACGTTACTAGACCGATAGCAAGTTTTATGTGGGAGAGGCCACTGCTAGCATGTCATCCCTTACTTGGAATTGTATGCACTTATGATTAGAACTATTAGCAAGCATCCACAACTGCTAACGTTCATTAAGGTAAAACCCAACCATAGCATTAAGATATATTGGTCCCCCTTCAATCCCGTATGCATCAATTTCTATGCTAGGCTGAAGCTGCTATCACCCTTGCCCTCCAATACATAGTCCTATCAACATACAACTAACCCTATGGTGTGATCCACACACGCGCTCATATGATGGGCACCAAAGGACAGCAACATAACCACAAGCAAATTAAACCAATCATAGCAATTCACCAATTACCCAATAGGACAACAAAAATCTACTCAGACATCATAGGATGGCAACACATCATTGGATAATAATATGAAGCATAAAGCACCATGTTCAAGTAGAAGGTACAGTGGGTTGCGGGAGAGTGGACCGCTATAGATAGATGGGGCAAGGTGATGGAGGTGTTGGTGAAGATGACGGAGTTGTTGGAGTAGATCGCCGTCACACGATGATTGCCCCGGCGGTGTTCCGGCGCCACCGGGAGAGAGGGGGAGAGAGCCCCCCCTCCTTCTTCTTCTTCCTTGACCTCTCCCCTAGATGGGAGGAGGGTTTCCCCTCTGGTCCTTGGCCTCCATGGCGGTGGAGGGGCGGGAGCCCCTCCGAGATTGGATCTCTCTCTCTGTGTGTGTTTCCTTCTGTTTCTGCGTTCCCAGATTCTGGCCTTTCACAATTTCTTAAATTTCTGGAGATCCGTAACTCCGCTTGGGCTGAATTTTTAACATGATTTTTATCCAAATATTAGCTTTCTTGCGGCTGAAGAAGGGTACCAACAGCCTTACGGGGTGGCCACAAACCTCCCAGGCGCGCCCAGGGTAGGGGGCCGTGTCCCTAGGTCTTGTGGGCCTCTCGGGCATTGTCCCGCATTGATTCTTTTTCCCAAAAATCACATATATTCCAAAAAAAATCTTCATAAGTTTTTATCGCATTTTGACACTGTTTGATATGGATATTCTACGAAACAAAAAACATGCAACAAACAAGAACTGGCACTGGGCACTGGATCAATATGTTAGTCCCAAAAATAATATAAAAATTTGCCAAAAGTATATGAAAGTTGTAGAATATTGGCATGAAACAATCAAAAATTATAGATACGACGGAGACGTATCATATATGTGTCTTCTCAAAATCCTAAAGATTGTTTTAATCCTTAGTGATTGACCAGGTGCGGCTCTAAAGTTTGATGCTAACTCTTGTTTCTGATTCTCTTGTTTTAAGAGTTGTCATGCACCAACGGTATGATTTGAATCTAGTTTCTTTAAGAAGGAATGACTTCTGAATGATTTTATGATTGAAGCATGCTCTAGTTGGTGCTACTTTGATTTCTGAAGTAGCCACGAATATTGTGAATATTGTCAAGTTGACAGTACTAATGCATGCCTTTGATTTCTGGTTTACAGCATATCATCATTGCAATCAACGATAGCCAACCTTCGCGGGAATGCATTCAGGTCCCTATTCAACAAACATGTCTTCACTCGAAAGGTTGTTGACATGAATGAGGCGCTACGGCGGTTGCTAGACTCATGTTTCCACAAACTCCTGCATGCGCATCTCCATGACTGCTCATGGAATGGCTAGTTGGGGATTGATGATTGGGCTTGTGTGGATGAAGAGTTCTTTCAATTTGAGGGTGCTCCCAAGGTTTATGATGACTCCAAAGAGTTGTTTGATGCACGCAAAGCAGATCTCCAAAAGTTTGCGACGGAGATCATTGTGAAGTTTGCAATCAGAGGTGTCTACCCTGCATATCTGGGTCATTTCTTCAAGGAGCTGAACACCGAGGTGGAGACAATGTCACATGAGGATTACTTTGGCAGCAAGGCAGAGAGGAATTCCTGGGCATACTATTCTGGGTGTGGCTGGTATATGGAGTTTTTAGAATTTCACCCAGCACTGATGACTGCAGCAGCACGCCTAGTGCTGATTGAGGGCCGGTACCTCTGCATTAACGACCTTCAATATGAGAGGTTGTCGGAATTCTCGAGCACAATCTGTGGATTTTTGGACTGGACTAAGTCTATTCGCGAGAAGCCTGAGGCAGAGGTTGATAAGATCTCGTGGCTGACATTTTGGTACAAGGCGGAGAAGCCTTTTGAGGCAGAGGTTGAAAGATGGCTTGGGGGAAAACAACACTTGAGTTCTTTGGTTGGTACCGAGACTATCTTAAGTTTCACCCAGCCCGATTGATTATAAAGTACACCATTTTATATTAAACTTGTATCTTTCATTGTTCCTTATGTGAGAAAATCTTGCCTAGTTATTTTTTAATGATGCAACCATTGATATAAATTTTAGCTGTTGGAGCTAAAAAATTAAGAACACATAATATTAATACTCAAATTTTAATATTATAGAATTCAATTTTGTGTGGCTAAAAATACAAGTTTTTAACTAGAGCACTATTTGTTGTGGAAATAAACTAATTTTCTTAAAGTTATTTAGAGAAATTTTTGTAACTAAGCATGAATCTAAGGCAAGGCCAAAAGGATGATAAAGTCAATCCATCTATTGAATAATATTGTGCACACTATAGTGTGTTGGGGGGGGGTGTCCTATTTTAGCATTTTTATGTATTTTGATATAGATTTTACAATGCATGAAGATAATAAATATCCTATAAGGTGTTATAAAGCAGGATTGTCTAGCGTCAACAAGTCATGGTGAGTAATAGAAAATTCTAGAGGTAGAGGTGTCAATTCGTCTTTCCTTAGCTCTTGTTCTCACACTCTAGTTTGCCCTGCCAATTCTTTATTTTGCGGTAAACCCTTTCATTGGTCAGCACTCAACTTTTGGGTCCTTCGGGATTAATAATTGGTCAGCGTGCATGGGTGCTCCTTCCAGTGTAGATATGTGTACATGTGTAGATGGCATGCTACTTAATCATGCACAAATGTGATATGTGTGGCAAGAAAATATCAAAGGAGCCACACCAAGATCCGAGTGAAACTAGCCATGTCGCAACTACATAACGCCTCTACAACTCATAGATTCATTTGATGCAAAAACGGACATTTGCCTCTTATACCTAACTTGTTAAGGTTGTGTTCTTTTTTGAAGATATTTTTCGCAGTTTTGATATGTACAATTTTCCAGCATCATTGTTTTTGTATTATTTTTATCGGGTTTTTATGATAGTGCCCCTGGTTCCTTTGTTGTTCTCAGTTGTCCGCAAGCTCTAAACTTTTGTTCACTTTTCCCCACACTCTTGTCTGAAAATCTCACAAATGGTCAAACTGGACGTTTGCCGTCGGGTCAATGGCTTGACCGTTAACTGCTGATGGGTGGGCCTAGGGCCGGGTCCTCCTTTGACCGTTACGTCCTAACGAGTGGGGCCGCAAAGAGATATGTCGGAGCAGCTTGTCTGAAACAGATCGAGGCACTCCTGCAGCGCCTCCTCCGCCGTCGTGCCCTCCACCCTCTAACCCTATTACGTCCGTCGGCGACACCACGCCTCCGCCACATCAACCCCCCCTCCCCCCAATCTGGGATTAAGAAGTGATGTCGGGGGTAGATGCCCTCCGGCCCATTGATCGCGGAGATGATATGGTTGAATTGGAGGCGGATAATTCATGGATTCCATCTGGATAAGCATCATTTCCCCTTGAATTTATGAAAAAACTCATCAATTAGGCAGTATTTGACCACTACTCGCTTGAATCGTACCAATTTGGGTTGCTTAATTTTTCACCCTTTATTTCGGTTGAATAGGATTGATCCTGCACTTGCTTTTCGGCTGACGGTTAGAATGGAAACTAGTGTGCTGCATGGTACTAAACCGCATATGATCTCTAGATTTTTCTACCCGAAGGTGGTAGAAACCAGCATTTCGTTCAAAGATTTTTGCGATGCACTCCGTTCTATGTATGATTGGAGCTATGTCGATGCTGTTGAACTGAAATATTTCAACAGTAGCGAGCAAAGATTTCTCCCACTAACTTGTGAGGAGCATCTGGATTTGCTACTTAGTTTGAATGCTGACAGACGTTTTGGTAAAATCCATATCGAGGTGCTTCAGCCATGCAAAGAACGAGACAAGGGGAAGAATGTTCATGCATCATCTGTCTTTGATAATAGCGAGCACCTCGACACTCCTTGTAGGTCGAGACCAAGTAAACCTAGTGGTTCTGAAAGCCACAACATGTCTGTTGTTGCTAGTGTTGCCGCTTCTCCTATCCCTTCTGCATCTGCTGTAGAAGTAGATGCAGAGCCTGACGAGGAAGTGCCTCGACTTGATGATGAGGATGAGATGATGTACCCTGAACTGGTAGATACAGTCAGTCAACAGGCAATGGAAGATGAATATCCGAAGGAGCCCAGCAGTCATGCTAGATTTGATGACACTGATGACTAAGAGAGGGATGAGAACATTAATAGCTTAGTTTTAGATGAATACAATGGTGAAGACATGCCAACAATTGAGTGGAATAGGGAAGATCCTTAGCTTACTCCAGGAACCCTATTCGAATCGATGGTGGACTGTCGTAATGCAGTGACTACATATTGCATTCTCACTGAAAATAATGATGTGATTGATAGGAGTGAGCCAACAAGGTTCACTGTTCATTGCCCATATGATATGTGTAGGTGGAGGCTGCATGCATCCCGTATGCGAAAGAGAAAATCGATTCAGGTATTACACCTCATTGTGGATTTTAGTTTATTGATCCATTATATTTTCAGATCATTGTGTAATGTTTCTTAATTGTATTTTATTTTGTTTTCGATAAAACAAAATCCACACCAGCACACTTGTCCACCTGGAGGGGGAGGGGGAAAGACCAAAACAAAGCTAGAAAAGACTAGGTGGGTGGAAGATGCAATCTTGGATTGGCTAAGAGAAACACCAACACTTGGTCAAACAACACTCCATGGGAAGCTTTTTGAGAAGTACAAAATTGATATACCTTACATGAGGATTTTTTTATGGTAGGGAAATGGCTCTTAACAGGATAAATGGTCCATGGAATGAGAGTTTTCAGTTGCTTTACACTTACAAAGCTGAAGTGGAGATGGCTAGTTCAGGGAGTGTTGTAGAGATTGACAAGCATACAGTTTCATACAAAATAAGAGGGAAGTCATTTGAGAAGGAGTGCTTCAGGAGGGCTTTTGTTTGTTTCAAGGCTTGCTGGCAGGGATTTATGGATGGTTGCAGGCCCTATTTGGCTGTCGACGCAACTGCTTTGAATGGAAGATGGAGAGGACAGCTAGTAGCAGCTTCTGCAGTTGATGGACACAACTGGCTATTCCCAGTTGCATTTGGTGTGTTGGAGGCAGAGTCCGAGGAAAGTTGGGTATGTTTCTACAGTGCAACATTATAGGTACACCCCCAGGTTTAGCTATACACACAGATGCTTGCAAGGGTTTAGAGACTGTAGTAGGAATTGTATTCCCTGGAGTAGAGCAAAGGGAATGTATGTGACACCTAGCGCAGAATTTTAAAAAGAAATTCGGAGATAAAGTTTACGATCAGAACCTATGGCCAGCATCATACACATGCAGCTTGAGGAAGCATGAGCACCATTTGAGAGTGTTGTATGCTCACAATACTCAGGTGAAGGAGTACTTGGAAGCACATCATGGAATGGTATGGTCAAGAAGCAAATTCAATGAAATCTGCAAAGTAGACTATGTGACCAGTAACCTCGCAGAGTGCTTTAATGCAAAGGTCAAGTCAGTGAAAGGGCTATTGTTGTGGCAAGCATTTGATAAGTTAAGGCAGATGATCATGATAAAGATGGATCTTCATAAAAGAATTGCAGAAACATAATACGTTGGCCATTTTATGCTCCCATCTCTGAATAAGGCATTGCATGCCAAGGCAAGAAGACTGAAGATGAAATGCATTCGACCGTCGACATACGAGGCTGAGGTAACATATACTGACACTAAAAATAGGGAATGGGGGTACCCAGTGAACCTAGCAACTAGGGAATATAGTTGTAGGCAATGGCAGATCCGTGGGAAGCCATGCATACATGCCCTACATCTCATGACTGTTATCGGGGGTGAAGATGGTAAAGTTGATCGGTATTTATCTGAATATTTCTCTGTTGCCAAATTTCGGGCTGCTTATGCTGACAATGTACGTGCACTCTTGGGAAAAGACCGATGGAACATAGTAGATCCAGGGTTCAAACTATGTTCTCCTGTACTTACTAGACCACCAGGAAGACAAAGGAAGAACATGATAAGAGCAGGTGAAGAGGGTCGTGTAAAAAGATAGCATAAGTGCAAAAAATGTGGAACCCTAGGGCACATTGCTAGCCTTTGTACCAATCCAGTGGATGCATCATTTGGAGAAGAGGAATAATGGGCAGCAACAAATGCAGAGCAGAATTCAGCAGAGGAGAAGCACCGGCATCTTGGTATGTGTGCAGCCTTCCCTTATTTGTATGCATTTGTTCTCTTTTTATATCAATGGCTTATCCCTAATATTATTTCTGTTTGACCCAGATCTAGGATAGGTGGGGACAAAGGAAAGAAAAAGGCCTAGAGAGGAAGAAACTTCCGTTGAACCATCATTTGATGCAGAATTTGAAGCCATGGCTTATGATGGTTTTGAAGCTATAAGAGAGGAGCAAGACATGGTTCCTGTCATTCCTTTAAAGATTATGGAACCAACAGATGACCGTCAACTAGTAATCAAGTGCTCGGGAAACCAGGAGCAACTATCCCAGGTGAAGATCAAAAGGAAGAAGACAAAGCCGCAGAATATCCCAGCTAGGGAAGCCAGGAGCAAGAGAGTAAAGCCATCTGCGAACAATAGGAGCAAGTCAAATATTTGAATTTGAACTTTGAACTAGTGTGAAAACTTTTAAGGTTTAGTAATGCAAAATGATATTTGTACTTCGATGTCAAATTTTTGGTAGAATTCAAATTTGAGGCAAATTTTGAATTTAAGGCAAATTTTGAATTTCACTAACATTTGAACTCCATTGCTCTGTGTGTGATGTTGCAATGTTTTCTGAACTATTATACATTTGCTCCAAAATGAGACCCTAAGCTCCAAATGAGCTCCAAAGCTCCAAATGCTCAAAATGAGCTTCGAAGCTAGGGTAAATAGCCCCATTTGTAATCAAGTTTTTTTAACTTGTCTAAATGAGCCAAATAATTTTATTAAGACCTATTCAATCTATATAATGTCCATTTGAAGTCTCACTATTTATTGAATTAATGTCCATTTCTTGATTTTTTTTAAATTGGTTACGCTTTTATAGAGAACCATTAAAAAACACGCTTAAAATATGAAAATGAAAAAGTAAGTTCAGATCCTTCTAAGTCACTCCACAATGAAGCATTTCTGGTTTTATTGATTTTTTAATTCAAAACCCGAAACCCCTCTCACTTGCGCCTTGAACTCTCTGCAACATCGTTCGAGGTAGCTAAGTTTTGTGAAGGTTTTTTCATAAAACTAACCATAGACCAAGTTTATATTTTTTATCGACAATATATCACTTGAAACAACTATGTGCGCCAGTTTTGTATTTTTTTGATTTTTTTAATTAGTTATGCTCATTTGAATGTTGGCCAAACCCTACAAAACCTCGTTGACCGTCTCCAAACCCCTCCAAACCCTAGAACCGAATTGCAGTCGTTTGATCATACCCAAGCACCGAAATAGAGCCGTCAGATATGGTTTTCTAGAAGGACTGGCAAGGAGATCCGCGAGAGGCTGGTCTCTGCGACGTGATTGGCTGTGTTAATGACTAGGCAATCTGCGAGAGGCTGATGACCGGGCCGTGTGTGGGGCCGATGAACACAATGACATGTGGGGCACATTTTAGACAGCGCCCTCCCCCTCCTCTACTCCCACTCCTGCCCCCTCCTCTGCTCCAGCTCCTGTCCCCATCCTCTCCCCTGCCATTTTGATCGTTCCCTCCCGTCATCGCAGCTTCGTAGATCTCCTGTAGCCGCTCAAGGACGGCATGGTTTCGTGGGGCGATGGCAAGGAATCCTCCACCGACCCGAACTCCCTTGGCACATATGTAAGTGTTGCATTCTCGTCAATCTACGGTTGGGGTTCATATCGATTTGGGGATTTTTAATTTTAGCACTGATTTCCTTTTATTTACTAGGGAAACTATATGTACTATGGATATTTGTATTGTTAGGGTCCAAATACAATTTACAATTCTAATTATAGCGGATTAGCCGGTGATGGAGATAAGCCTATCCGCTGTAAATCCAATTTTGTGCCCTCCAAATTTGTTGCTTTTGAAAGATGTTGGACTGACAGGAGGTTCTTGGCCTGTTCAGGGGAGGTCTGTGAACTTATTTACAATCATTCAAATTAAGTTTTTGCTGTGTAATTTCCTAATAGATTCTGCTCTGCTATATATATTGTAGTCTGGAGACAAATGTGACTTTGTGCAATGGGTTGATCCTGTGTAGCTGAGTCCACTGATTAAATCCCTATCGAAGCTATGGGAAATGTACACTGAAGTGAGAGATGGTAGAGTTTGTGATGCCTTCAACAATGCTGAAACAAGGTTTAAGTTCACAGATGAGATTGAGAAGCTTCACTGTGACCTGAGGAATGCCCAAGATGAGCTTAAGAAAATGGTTGAGGAAAATCAGGTGACACTAACCCTGAAGGCCAAAGCTGAAGAAGCTCTGGCTGTTGCAAGAGCCGAATTGGAGGAGAAGAAGAAGCTTGATGCATCAACTACCAGCATGCACAAGTTTTTGTTGGTGAAAGCAGAGAAGGAAAGGGATTAGTTAAAGGAAGATAAGAAGAGGCTGGAGGACATGATTGAAGATCTGCTGGAACAGAAAGAACGGTTCACGGCAAAGATCAAGAAGATAAAATATACCTGTGATGAGTAGAATCTTTGTTATTGGGCAAAGATCATTTATGTATTGAACTATATTAGTGCTTCTTCATTTATCAAATGTAATGGATTATTTATGATTTTGTCATCATTATGTGTTGAATTATGCCAACTGTAGGGGCCATGGCTAGCTAGCTCATGAGTATACTATTTCGGATTAAGTCATCTTCATGTAAAAATATAAAGATTAATTCAATAAATAGTGAGACTTCAAATGGCCATCACATTTTTCTACCTTTTTTTTGGCCCAATAATAGTAGTGAGATATTGCCCAATGAGATTAATTCAATAATAGTGAGAATTCAATAAATAGTTTGGCTCAATAATAGTGATATTAATTCAATAAATAGTGAGAATTCAATTTATAGTTTGGCCCAATAATAGTGAGATATGGCCCAATGAGTATACTATATAGGCATCTATGAACCCCACAAATTCAACATTGCGATCGAGCGACTCTTCTTTTCTAGCTTTGTTTTGAGGTTTTGATGATATATATAGGGGGGGGGGGGGGGGGGGGGGGGGGGGGGGGGATATACGAAATTAAATCCAAACTTTGTTCCACACCATCTCATTTTTTTTATGTTTTTTACAGATTAGCAGATCCAGGAGGAGGCACACGCGGCTGTGGGCTCTCATGGCTGGTACACACCCACCAGTATTTATTCGCGAAAACAAAATTATTAGTCATGCCAAAACTTGGGATAAATAAATATAACGACACACATAATATAAGCCCTTAATATAACACTCATGACTACCCGCAAAAAATAATAATATAACACTCATAACATATAGGACATATATAGATATATAACACACGACATATATATAACGTACACAACATTAATATAATTAATTAAGGGTAGCTAGATTAAAGTTCACGCGGTACACACGATCGAACAAAGCACAATATATATAAGGGGGATAATAAAGCCCTAGCTAGCTAGCTAATACGATATAGCTAGCTAGGGCAGCCAGGGCAACAGAACATGAAATCCGCTTCTTCACCAGCTGCTTCACCATCATCACCATCGTCTTCCACCTCGGCCTTCACTGCCGGCATCTTCACTTCGCGTGCTCCTCCTCGCCTAGATAATAGGGGAGAGTGCATGCGGTCTTCGGAGGGGAAGACGCTCTCGACGCCGGTGAAGATGTTGTATGTCGTGAATGCTATGAACTCGCAGCCACACCAAAACACCTTGCCGAGGAGGTAGTAGGCGTGGAAGCGATTAGTGAAGTGGGCGAGGAGCGCAGTCGGCGGCGCGCTGGCGTTGGGACGCATCTCCTCGAGGCGGAACATGATCGGCGAGCCCGCTGGGAGGTGGGCAAAGCCAGCACGGAGGAACCACTCGGCCAACTCCCTAGCACCCCGCCACCTCGAGATCGCCCACACGTGAAGTGTGGTCTCCACCACGACGCTAGCAGGGTAACGCTGCTCCGGCACGGTGGGTGGCAGGAGGAAAGTGGGCTCGTAGTACTGCATGTTCGATTGGATCTTGCTCTAGCTAATTTGGTGAAGAGAAGAGAAGGGCAGCGCAGATGGAAGAGTGTGTTAGAAGAGGTACACGGGGTAGGGTGGTTTAAATAATAGCCGTGTTGCTACACTGAAACGAGGAGCGTTGATCTGTATGCATGCATGTCCTTGCCCTTGACCTGCATGTAAAGTGCGTGCGTGGGGGCGCGTCGTCAGTAATGCCCTTGCTTTAGGGGTTCACATTGAAAAAGAGGCCACGCATAAAAACGAGGCACTTTGACCGGTATGCGCGGGCGTGGCCAGCGAGCTACTCCCCTGAGTTGCGACGGAGCTGAGTTGAGCGACCAGCAGCTGTCCACGGCGGCGTGGCCAGCAACTGTCTTCGGCGGCGCTGTGGCCAGCAGTTCTCTGCGGCGGCGCTGTGGCCAGCAGTTCTCTGCAGTGGCGCGTGGCCAGCAGCTGTCTGCGTCGGCGTCGTGGGCCGTGGCCAGCAGCACTGAATCCAGGCGGCGCGCATGCATGCAGGTCAAGGTCAAAGATGCCCCATGCATAGCAGACTGAATCATCGAACCACGACCCAACTATCCTACGGGGCCTGACTCCAACAATGACCCAAAAAAGGAAAACAAAAGTCCAACGTGGCCCCACTTGTCAGCAGTTAACGGTCAAACATTGACCCGACAGCAACGTCCAGTTTGAGCATTTGTGAGGGTTTCAGACAAGGGAGTGGGGAAAAGTGAGCAAAAGTTTAGAGCGTGGGCAAAACTGAGCACAACTAAAGAAGCGGGGGCACAAAAATAGAAATCCCTATTTTTATTTGTATTTAACAAAGTGTGTCTGCTGCTGTTTTGCCAAACCGATTTTGCACTCCGTCCATTTTTTACGCTGCATATTAGATCTCGTTAGTACAAGTGTTTGATCGACAGTTACACTATTATAATGTACTTTACCTGAAATGTTGATGCCATTACATTTCTATTCAAAAGTACTTATTTACGACTATGATTTTGTAGACATAGGTTATATATTAATAGTGTAAGTGTTGATGAAATACTTGTACTACGAGACCTAATATGCAAAGTTAATAAGGAGAGGGAGTACTGTAGTATTTTCTTTGATGCAAGAAGGGCTTAAATCCAACCCCTCATGGTGAAATAGGGGCCTCAAGCTCAACCCGTATATGATCAAATACAGGGAGCAACTAATAAGCGGGTACCCCTTCCGGTGAAATGCCAGCAGCCGCTCCAGCTGCCATGTGGTGCGCCTACCGGCCGCCACGTGTCTGGCGCTGGACGTACCCGTGGGGAAATATTTATTTATTTTTTTTGGCCTGTGCTTTTGGGTTCTTTGTTTATTTTATTTTGCTTGCTTTTTCTAGGTTTTCCTGAATTTTGGTTTTTTGTTTTCTGGGGTTTTTCGCGTGAAGCACACCATGTGAGAAGCACAAATGTGCTTCATCATGAAGTGCGGCTGTGCTTCTCGAAAGTGAAAGTCATTGTTGTGCTTCGGCGTGAAGCCTACAATTGTGCTTCCTGAAAAGTGAAAAACAGAACCGTGTTTCCGCTTGAAGCAGGAAGCATAGATATGCTTCCCCGGAAAAGTAAAAAACACAACTATGCTTTCCAAAAAAAATGAGAACACACAGTTGTGCTTCTAGTTCTCATTTTGTTAGGTTTTCAGTTTTTTTCCAGGTACTCATTTTTTTTGTTTTTCCGATGTTTCCGGTTTTTTTTTCATGATTTTTTGGTTTTTGTATCTCTCTTTATTTTCAGAAAAAAGCCTGTCCAACCTATTAACATGGGATCTAAGACTTCGACGCGACAAACCCAACGGTGAAAATGCTTCGTGATTTGGACACGCGGTTCAAGACAAAAAAACGTTTTGGAAACACGAATCTATGAGAGAAGTACAAAAGTCCCAAGTTTTGACACAAGTATGCAACACTTGTCACCACCAGATAAGGTAGGAGTGACCTTTGAAAGGGTTACCGTCTAACTAGTGATTTCGCAAAATCCAACAATAACAAAATTTTGCGAAGAATACAACAATACAAGTGTTTAACTAGAGCATTATTTGTTGTGGAAATAAAGTATTTTTCTAAAAGTTATTTAGAGAAATTTCTGTAACTAAAAATGAATCTAAGGCAAGACCAAAAGGATGATAAAGTCAATCCATCTATTGAATAATATTGTGCACACTATAGTGTGTTATGTTTGTCCTATTTTAGCATCTTTACGTATTTTGATATAGATTTCACAATGCATGAATATAATAAATATCCCATAAGGTGTTATAAAGCAGGATTGTCTAGGGTCAACAAGTCGTGGTGAGTAATAGAAAATTCTAGAGGTAGAGGTGCCAAGTCGTCTTTCCTTAGCTCTTGTTCTCACTCTAGTTGGCCGTGCCAATTGTTTATTTTGCGGTCAACTCTTTCATTGGTCAACAATCAACTGTTGGGTCCTTCGGGATTAATAGTTGGTCAGCGTGCATGGGTGCTCCTTCCAGTGTAGATATGTGTACATGTTTAGAGGCCATGCCTTTTAATCATGCACAAATGTGATATGCGTGGCAAGAAAATATCAAAGGATTCACACCAAGATCAGAGTGAAACTAGTAACGCCTCTACAACTCGCAGATTCACTTGATGTAAAAACCGGACATTTGCCTCTTATACCATACTTAAGGTTGTGTTCTTTTCCCAAGATATTTTTCACAGCTTTGATATGTAGAATTTTCCTGCATCTCTATTTTCTTTTCTTTTTTTTGTATTTAACAAAGTGTGTCTACTGTTGTTTGGCCAAACCGATTTTGCACTCCGTCCATTTTTTACGCTTAGATCTCGTTAGTACAAGTGTTTGATCAACAATTACACTATTATTATGTACTTTACCTGAAATGTTGATGCCATTACATCTGTATTGAAAAGTACTTATTTATGACTATGATTTTGTAGACATAAGTTATATATTAATAGTGTAAGTGTTGATGAAATACTTGTACTACGAGACCTAATATGCAAGGTTAAAAACCAGAGGGAGTACTGTAGTATTTTCTTGGATGCAAGAAGGGCTTAAATCCAACCCCTCCATGGTGAAATAGGGGCCTCAAGCTCAACTCCTATATGATCCAATACAGGGAGCAACAAATAAGCGGGTACCCCTTCCGGTGAAATGCCAGCAGCCGCTCGCAGGAGCCGCTGCAGCTGCCGTGTGGTCCGCCTACCGGCCGCCACGTGTCTGCCGCTGGACGTACCCATGGGGAGATGTTTTTTATTTATTCGGCCTGTGTTTTTTGGTTCTTTATTTATTTTTATTTTGCTTTCTTTTTTCTAGGTTTTCCTGAATTTTGTTTTTTTGTTTTTCTGGGGTTTTTTGCATGAAGCACACCATGTGAGAAGACCAAATGTGCTTCATTGTGAACTGCGACTATGCTTCTCCAAAGTGAAAAGCATTGTTGTGCTTTGGCATGAAGCCTGCAATTGTGCTTCCTGAAAAGTGAAAAACAGAACTGTGATTCCGCTTGAAGCAGGAAGCATAGATATGCTTCTCCGAAAAAGTAAAAAACACAACTACGCTTTCCAAAAAAAGTGAGAAAACACAGTTGTGCTTCTAGTTCCCATTTTTTCAGGTTTTCAGTTATTTTTTCAGGTATTCATTTTCTTGTTTCCGATTTTTCCAGGTTTTTTATGATTTTTTTTGTTTTTGTATCTCCCGTTATTTTCAGCAAAAAATCCAGTCCAACCTATTAACATGGGATTTAATTTTGAAGACTTCGACGCGACAAACCCAACGGTGAAAACACTTCGTGATTTGGACATGCGGTTC
Organism: Thinopyrum obtusiflorum; assembly: GCA_036873465.1. NCBI lineage: Eukaryota > Viridiplantae > Streptophyta > Magnoliopsida > Poales > Poaceae > Thinopyrum > Thinopyrum obtusiflorum. The sequence goes on along the minus strand of JAAAWM010011964.1, from coordinate 72,425 downwards.
AAGACAAAAAACATTTTGGAAATATGAATCTATGAGAGAAGTACAAAAGTCCCAAGTTGTGACAAGTGTGCATCACTTGTCACCACCAGATAAGGTAGGAGTGACCTTTGAAAGAGTAACCCTCTAACTAGTGATTTCGCAAAATCCAACAACAACAACAAAATTTTGCGAAGAATACAACAATAGTTTTTAGGGGAAAGAATACAACAATATTGCGGACCCCTTGTTTTTCCTGGCTTTATTGCAGGCCTCTTTGTCCCAGCCACGAGGGCACCAAGCCGGCCTGCGCCCCGGGGGATCCCGCCGGAGTCCTTGCTCCGCCGCTAATCCTTGTGCTTCCTTTCTACTGTTCCCGTAGTCTGCTGGTTGCTTCGTTTCTCAGCAATTTTTTATGACCCATGCATCTAGCTGTCGTCGATGCCTTCTCTCGCACATTCCTGAACAAACATATACTCATTCCGTTCCTAAATATAGGACTTTACAGAGATTTCACTATAGACTACATACGAAGCAAAATAAGTGAACCTATACTCTAAAAGGGGTCTATATCAATGTTTTAAATAGCGGGCTATGGAAAATAGCGGCGGGTCTCCAAAACAGCTACAGCGGAGCTATAGCGGGCTAAAGCGGGCTATTTGTGAAGGCGATCATTTGGCGGCACCCAACTAAAAAGGCTATAGCGGGCTATAGCGGAGCTATAGCCGGCTATTTAAAACTATGGTCTATATACATCCAAATGTAGTTTTTATAGTGGAATCTCTAAAATGACTTATATTTAGGAACGAAGGGAGTAAACAGTAAAGCGCATGTTCTTCAGCACAGCTCGGGGGAGAAGGTGATTTAAAGGTGCTACCAGCATGTAGAGGAAGGAAAGATTTTGCGTTTCTGCTCCAAAACATATCGCCGTCTGCTGTTCTTGCTGCAGCTCTAAATGGCCGCCGCACTGAAACCAGAGCTCCAGCGGCTGGAAATCGACGGGAAACACCGTCAGGGGATGATCAACTTCGAAATTAATTAAACTATCAAAGTTGTTGCAGTTGTAACAAGAAATTGAGTCAAACCAGTCTAGGAATCAGTCGACTGAGACTTAGTCACATGTGGCAGATTAGGCCTGTTTTTTGCCTGTCCGTTGTTGGGTTGTGTTTCGCTCGAGTTGTGGGCTTGGCTTCTTATTTGTTTGTTTATTTGGGTAGGACTGTTTCATTTGTTTGTCTTATTTTTTTGACACAGGAAATAAAGTAAAGCATAGTGTAGCGTTAAGCCTTTTGGTACGAATTAACGCCGGTCGCATAGCGTTAAGCTCTCTTAAGTACCAACTAGCGTACAGCCATCTGTTTTTGTTGGTTTCTTTGGTTTTGTATATGTCCTTTTGCCTTTTTCTTTACCTTTGAATCTTTTTTCTTCATTATAATTTCCTTAAAAAAATGTATTGTTAAAAGTTAGCAGGATGAACATGAAAACAAATTAAGGACAGAGAAACTCATCGTTGGGTTTGTTTCTATGTCTATCTTTTCTGTTAGATTATTCCATGGATCACAAGTTTCCTAGTCCAAATCGGTTTGTAATATCTAGTCTAAGTCGGTTTGTACCAATATATATAGCCATGTAACCTGTGCTAAACATTATAAAAGAAATAGTTTTATTCATCTATCATGGTATCAGTTTTTCGATCCTAGGGTTTAGGGTATGGCTCCACCCACCCCACCACCGCCGCCGCCGCCCGGCTACTTCGAGCGCCGGGCTGCTATCATCGCCAGAGCCGCCGCTGCGGCGGCCTCTTCTTCCTCTACTCTTTCCCTAGCACCACCAACACCTCCTGCTACTCTTCTGGCTGCACCCATGTCGCTCGCCGACACCATCACCGATGTCAGTCCTTTCATCCCCATCGTCCTCGACCTCGCCGCCCACAACTATTATCATTGGCACCACCTCTTTGATCTACATCTGGGACACTGCAACCTCCGCTCACACGTCGCCGCCAACAGTCCTCCTCGCCCTAATGATCCTCAATGGGTGAAAGACGATCTCGCGACTGTTCAGTGGTTCTACACCCGCATCACCACCGAGATCTTCAACATGCTTGATCACGACGGCACCACCGCCGCCAACATCTGGGGCTCTCTTCGCCAGCTTTTTCAGAGCAATAGCGACGCTCGAAAAAACACTCTACACACCGAGCTTTGTAACCTGACCCAAGGCGATGCCCTGGTAAATCTTTTCTGTCAGCGTGTCAAGGCCATCGGCGACGAGCTTCGCGAACTCGGTGATCCCGTCAGCGACACACAGCTCATCAACATCATCGTCGTCGGGCTGAGCGAGGACTTCGACAAGCAGGCCTCCTTCATCTCCATGATGCGGCCTCCTCCAACCTTCACCAAAGTTCGCTCCATGCTGCAGCTCCCGGCGGACACTCAAGCTTGCAAGGACTCTCACCCACGGGTCTTCCATGCCGCGGCTCGTCCTCCTACGCCGTCTCCATCGATGCCTCACCCGCCAGCTCCTGCCGCCACGCCGCCCCTGACGCCATCCGTGCAACCACCTCCAGGCTGGCGCCCCAGTCCCAACTATCGCGGCAAAAACCCATCTACATGCCTCCCTCGACGTGCTCGGCGCCTCCTTCGACCCTGCCGCCTTCAAACCCTATGCCGGTTCCGAGTGCTCCACCTGCGGCTCCATCCTGGCGTCCTCCGCATGATCCATGGACCGGGCTTGTCCAGGCATGGCCTATGCCCTGGTCTGCCCCGTCCCCCCTTGGCGCTCCACCTGCCTACACTGGTGCTTGTCAACCCGGCCTTCGTCCGCATACTGGTGCCCCTGGGTTGCTCACCCCTCGACAGCCAGCGAACGCATAGCATGCCGCTCCATCGTATGCTCCTTACGGTGCTCCCTCGCCCTCTCCTGCTGACGGAAGTCTCTCCTACATGCCCTCGTCGGCTCTCCTGCCTTCACCGGCATATCAGCTGCCGCTGCTACCCACACCAACCTCACCTGCACCGCCGAGCTGGGATCAAGCCACCTTTCTCCAGGCCATGAACAACTTTGGTGCCCAAGGAAACTCAGGTACGGATTGGATTTTTGATTCTGGTGCCTCTAGTCATGTCTGCATCAAGTAATTTCCTTTCTTCTTGCACTCCTTCTCCGTTTCCTTCCATTACTCTTGGTGATAGTTCATCTATTCCCATATACTGTGTAGGTCAGGCTCAACTTCCTTCTCCCACTAATCCACTTCTTCTTCGCGATGTTCTTGTTGCACCCGCTCTTATTAAAAACTTAATTTTTGTTCGCCAATTTACTCGCGACAATCTAGTTTCTGTTGAGTTTGACCCTTTTGGTTTGTCTGTAAAGGATTACCAGACCAAGGCCGAGATCGCCCGTTTTAATAGCTCAGGTGAACTCTACTCTCATCATGGTGTCCCTGCCGCCACTCCTCCTACATCCATGGTGGCCTCCGTCAAACTTTGGCATCGTCGTTTGGGTCACCCCAACCCTGCTATTTTAGCATCTATGCTTAGTGAATTTTCCATACCATGTAATCATGATTCCCACAATTCTTCGCTTGTCAGTTAGGCAAACATGTGTGTCTTCCCTTTAGCTTCTCCAGTTCTTCTAGTACTTATCCTGGCATCACCCATTGCAAGTGTTTCTGGTTTTAAATACTATCTTGTCATACTAGACGATTTTACTCACTTTGTACGGACCTTTCCTCTCCGCAACAAATCTGATGTTTACTCTCTTTTTCTCAATTTTCAGCGCTATGTTTCTGTCCACTTCTTCCTCCCTATTCATTTGATTCAGTGTGACAACGGCCGTGAATTTGACAACATTCAAAATCGTAGCTTCTTCTTAACACATGGCATCCTTCTTCGCTTCTCTTGTCCCTACACTTCTCCTCAAAACGGTAAAGCCGAGCGTTCTCTTTGCACCATCAATGACATTGTTCGTACACTTCTCGTTCAGTCCTCCATGCCATCAAAATTCTGGGCAGAAGCACTCCACATAGCCACCTTTCTTCTCAATATTCGCCCCTCCAAAACCAATCCAAATATCACTCCCTATTACTCTCTTTTCCTTTGCCATCCCGATTACTGCGAGGTTTGTGTTTTTGGCTGTCTTTGCTTTCCAAATGCGTATGTCACCTTTGAAAACAAACTTTCTCCATGATCTGTCCCATGTGTCCTTCTTGGTTTTTCCGCCGAACACAAAGGTTACCGCTGTCTTGATTTACACACTGGACGGGTACACGTGTCTCATCATGTTACATTCGCCGAACATATTTTTCCTTTTGCTCAACGCACCGACACACCATCAATCATCCCTACCTCCGCTGCCACCTCTTCTCCCCATCCATTCCACCTCTACACTCCTGTCATGGCAGCCACACCTACCGCACCTACTATCACGGCAGCACCATCCAACACCCAGTCACCACTCAACCCGCAACCAAACAACTCACCACCACCCAACCCGCCATCACCCAACCCGCCAACACCCAACCCACAACCACACAACCCAACACCACACCACCCACCATCCGCATCTTCTCTTACACCAGATACCTCCGTTTCAATCCTACCAGCTAAAGCTGTTCCTACCGTCGCCCCTGTCAATGATCACAACATGCGTACTCGCACCAAATCAGGTTTTCGTCAGCCCACAGATCGCCTCAACCTACATGCTACCACGTCTCTCTCTTCCATTCCTAGAACTTACAAAACTGATCTTCTTGATCCAAATTGGGCTGCTGCCATGCAAGAAGAATACGATGCTTTAATTCAAAACAATACTTGGCAGTTAGTTCCTTGTCCTTCCAATACAAATATCATTTCTGGCAAATGCGTCTTTCACCACAAATTCCACTCTAATGGGAGCCTCTCCCGCTATAAAGCACGCTGGGTCTGTCGTGGTTACTCTCAACAACATGGCATTGATTATGATGAAACATTCTCTCCTGTTTTCAAGCCCAGCACCATTCATACCGTTCTTAGCATCGCTATTTCCTTCGCAGGCCCATCCATCAACTAGATGTAAAAAATGCTTTCCTCCATGGTTCTCTTCAAGAGACAGTCTATTGTCAGCAACCTTTTGGTTTTGAAAATCCTTCCTATCCAAATCATGTCTGTCTTCTCCAGAAATCTCTTTATGGTCTCAAACAAACTCCACGAGCCCGGTTTCAATGTTTCTCTTTTTTCATTCAAATGATAGGTTTCACTTCTTCCCTTTCTGACACTTCTCTCTTTGTGTACCACCACAATTCCGAAACTACCTACCTTCTTCTTTATGTAGATGACATCATTCTCTCCGCATCCTCTCAAACCTTCTTAGATCATATTATTACCCTACTTTGTTCTGAATTCTCTATGATTGATCTAGGTACTCTTCATCACTTTTTGGGCATTGCTGTTCTTCGTGATTCTTCTGGCCTTTTTCTTTCCCAACGTCAGTATACTCTTGATCTTCTTAATTGTGCTGGCATGCTTGATTGTCTGTCTTCTCGTACCCCTGTTGATACCAGTTTCAAACTATCCACTGACGGTGAACCTTTCCATGATCCTACTCCGTACCGTAGTGTAACCGGAGCTCTCCAATATCTCATCCTGAAATTTCCTTTGCTGTTCAGCAAGCATGTCTCCATATGCATGATCCACGGCTTCCGCATTATAATCATGTCAAACATGTTCTTAGGTATTTGAAAGGTACTCTTGATCATGGTCTTCACATCAATAATTCCACTCCTCATTCTCTCACCGCATACTCTGATGCAGACTGGGCTGGTTGTCCAGACACTCGACGATCCACATCCGGTTTTTGTGTTTTTCTTGGTAACAAATTGATTTCTTGGTCCTCAAAAAGACAGGTTACGGTCTCCCACTCGTCTGCTGAAGCTGAGTACCGTGCTGTGGCACATGCTGTCACTGATACTATTTGGATTCAACAGTTGCTCTCAGAACTGCACCGACCGATTGAGCAAGCTACTATTGTATATTGCGATAATATTTCAGCTGTTTACATGTCTGGAAATCCTGTTCAGCACCGCCGGACCAAACATATTGAGATTGATATTCACTTTGTTCGAGAGAAGGTGCCTCTTGGACAAGTTCGGGTGCTTCATGTTCCTACTACGGCTCAATTTGCTGACATCTTTACCAAAGGACTTGCTACTAAGCCATATCAAGACATACGTTCCAGTCTCAATGTCATCGAGCCTCCCGTTGATACTGCGGGGGGATGTTAGACTATTCCTTGGATCACAAGTTTCCTAGTCCAAGTCGGTTTGTAATATCTAGTCTAAGTCGGTTTGTACCAATATATATAGCCATGTACCATGTGCTAAACATTATACAAGCAATAGTTTTATTCATCTATCATTTTCAAATAATATAAGGTAGAACAAAAGGAAAAAAAGCTCATTCCAGCTAGGCCAATTTCATATATGGGATAGGCAAAAAAAAGATGAAAAAAAGAACAAACTGGCTAGGCTAATTTCAAATATGAGATATGCAGAAGATAAAAAAACTACACAGCTATGTGGGCATGCTCATTCACGAGATTACTTGAAAAACAAAAAAGGAAGAAATATAATAAGACACGCGCCTCATAGTGCTCCTGCCTGCCCCTCCCCCCCACCCCCTCCTCTAGTTTGCATGTGTATGTGATAGAGTGCAATTGCAGTCAATGTTCCCTCATGCAATTGCAATTTAGGGTATGGATCCAACTTCTCCCACTCCCTCTAGTAGTTGCAGATAGGTTGCACCTCTTGCAATTGCAAGTCAATATGCCCACATGCAGTTGCAGTCCGTGGATTGACATGCAACACCTAAAAAGATTATTTAATTAAAAGGAAAGTAAATGAGACACACCTCATCGGACTCCTCTCAACCCCCCACTGTGTGTGCGTCTTATATAATGCAATTGCAATCGACATGCCCCACATGCAATTGCAGCTCGGGTTGTGGACGCACAACATCCCTCACTCTCTCTAGTAGTTATCGATGAGTTGCATCACTTGCAGTTGCAATTGACATGCCAAACATGCAGGTGCAGTCCGAGGTGGGCATACAAAATATTGAAAAAGTATTTTAAGGAAGAAAAGAAGAAAAAATGAGACACGCGCCTCGTCGGGATCCGCCCTCCCCCTCTAGCATGCGTGTGTTATAGAAGTACAGTTGTAGTTGACATGCTCGCATGCATGCAGATGCAACTCAGGGTGTGGACATGCAACTGCCCTCACTATCTCTAGTAGTTGCCCGCGTGTTGCACTACTTGCAGTTGCAGTCAACATGTCCGCATATTATAGTTGGAGTCAGTGGTGGACATGTGTCATGTGTACGATGATCTATGGGACCAGCAAAGGTTCCTTTGCGGTTTGACTGGGGAGATCAACATGCACAAAGACCAGATCTAGCAATCAACGCAAGGATTTACCCAGATTCGGGCCACTGTGAAGCGTAAAACCCTACTCCTACTTTGTTGTGTTGCAAGTGTTGAGCTTAGTTACAAGGAGCGCAGCTTGCCGGCAAGGTTGTGCGGGAAGTGCAGCTACGCGTGCAAATAAGCAAAGTTCCGACCTTTGTAAAGGTAGCTACGTGCCTCCTTTTATAGACTAAGGGGGCTCCCACAATGGAAAAATGGTAAATACACACTATAAATAGTGGATACATTACTAAATACCTAACTCTGGCGGGGTAGGACAAATGTATTAAATGCATCATGAGGTGTCACGCTGGTGAAGCTCCCCGGCAAGGATCATCTCTCCTTCTGTGTCGTTCGCCCAGCTACCTCGTATTACCTTGACACGCTTCTGGGATGGGTGTCATTAAAGTTCTGTCTTCTGCCATTGAGCTGACACGTGCCCAGACAGAGCTCACCTAACTACCTGCCCGCTTGACACCTATTTGACAAGCGATAAGCTGGTCGCTGAGGTGGAGCGATGGCAAGGTAGTGGGATCTTGTTGGAACGGAGCTTGCCGGGTCTTCATTTGCTTGCCAGAAAGTAGATTGCCAGCAACTCCAGCCTTGACCTTCTGTACTTTCCCCTAGTACTTCTCGGTCACCTGCCTGGATATCTTCTTTATGACTTTATCAATTAGTCTTGAGCTTTTTCATAGCTGTCCTCCGGCAAAACCCTACGGTCGGGAAGGCTACCATTGCCTGTGCACAAGTCTGGGGTGCCAAAGGACCCAAACTTTAGTACACCGATAGGAGCCCCCGGACTTGGGCCACACACGCATGCGAGCGTCATTGGGCTAGGCCCAAATAGTGCACAGGCACGTGTGGTAGAGGATAACTGTCATAATCTTCTCTTTTACCACGCCTCCCATTACGCACATTAAATGCGCAACGTGAGAGAGGTGGGACGAATGGCTGCAGCAGTAGTGCGCCTGAAAAGCGCATCCACGTCGGGCAGTAAAGAGCCAGCTCCTGTGCCTTCCCCATAAAAAAGGAATCCGCGAAGGGCGCTGCTCATTTACCCCCTCTCCTTTCCAATCTAGTAAGCCGCCATCGTCTTCTTCCTTGCGCTGGAGCAGAACACACCTCCTTCATCCATCGCCTATACACCCTTGCTCATCTTCCAATCTCCTCCTCTGCAATCGCCATGGCTCCTAAAAAGGGCCAAAAAAAATCGGAGAAGGTGGTCGACCCTGAGGCAGAGGTGAGGAAAGAAGCCTTGGCAGAGATGAGGAGGAATCATGTCGTCCTCGCGCCGGCGCTCGACAAGAGCGCCCTGATAGAGCGGTACGCCTACATGTGGGGGAAGGAGACGACAACCCACACTACCCCACATGTGCTTCCCGGCTCCACCAAAGGCGGCAAAGATAAATTCCCTTTCTTTACCGCATACTTCTATTGTGGACTCGGCCCTCCATTTTCTGATTTCTTCAATGAGATCATGTATTTGGACGGCTTCCACCTCTTGGATTTCACGCCGAACGCCATTACTTGTATGTCAGTTTTCGCCCATATGTGCGAAAATTTTGCTGGGGTAGTCCCCAATGTAGCTCTTTTCCGCCACTACTTGATTCCGCGTATTGATGGAGGTGCTCTTTCTGGTAGTGTCACATCGATCCCCAAAGCATGGAACAGGGACATCTATCCAGAGGGTAATCTACACCGGAATTGGAACGAGTGGCGGGTGGATTGGTCTTGGATAAAGGAAAATGATTTTCTGCCATTCTGTTCACCCCGGAAGACGAAGGTGGTCCACGGCAAGGATTGGAGCTGTCTTGACATCCATGAAAAGAAAATCACAATTGCTGTCACTAGAATCCATCGTCTCAGAACTGTCGGTCTCACCATTGAGATGGTAGGCACTGACTTTCTTCGTCGTCAGATTGCCCCTCTGCAAAACAAGGGGAGACCAGCCTGGGACTTCAAGAATGCTGCGGATATCATGAGGCTGCACACTGGGTTGGGCAGCAACTTGACGATTTTGCAGCACACAGCTCTCTGCCACCAGCTATTCAGGATAGATGGCAAGTTCAAGTTGCTGACAACCATAATCCCATTATGCAACAATTCTGCCACGAGCGCAATCATCGCGATGATGCCATCATGCAATGCTCACGGAGTCGAAGGGAGTTGGGCTGAACCACCTGCAGATAGTGTGTAGAAGTGGTTTGATACTCTCGTTGACAAAGCTGTCAGGGAAGAACCCGAGCTCATTCGTGCCACCACTGATGAAGAGGTGGCCTACATTGCCAGCAGGGCAGAAGAGGCAAGACTAGCTAAAGAGGCTGGCGCTTTTGGATCTGTGGCAGCTGACGTCACTGAAGAAGGAGTGATGCCGGAGGAGAATGTTGCCGACCGGATTGAGGCTGTCGGGGAGCAGGGCGATGAAGCTACCGGGAAGCCCATTGATAAGGACACACCGGAAGAACAGCTATATGCAGAGCCCCCTGCTCCACCAAAGAAGCCACGTGTCCTCCGGAAAGCTACCTTCGGCGACCCAGTACATCCACCTTCCTCACACGACGAGGTTGTCGACAAGAGAACGACCGGCAAGGCTACGCCGTGGCAAGGAGATCGACGGCAAACTACTCAACAGCAGCCAACGCGCCGCACCTCGGCAAGGCGTGCAGCTGCGCCGGCAACTGGAATGGCCGGGTTGTCTGAACCTGCCGCTCCCGCAGGAACCAAGTGTACAAGGACTAATACTCCACCTCCCTCCTCCAGTGCTGCACTCGGAGTCGAATACGACATCTCTATTTTCAGCGAATTTGAGGAGGAAGAGTAACAATTCTTGCTCAATCTTGTCATTCTTTAATTCTTGCTTTATTGATCTGATTTGCTTTATCTTGATTTGTTTCCACAGATATGCAGAGACGCTGGTGCAAAGGATGGAGAAGAGGGCAAAGACCACAACTGGCGATGAGCCACCCGCAAACACTGTGACCAATCTAGAAGTTGTAGTCATCAGCCCGGAGCACAGTCCTCAGCGCAACCCCCAGCGTGAGGCCATTACTCGTTTTTTGCTGGCAAGTGTTGGTGTGGATATCTTCACTACTAACATCAACGACCATGTAGGAGAAGCGCGACACAAGGAAGAACACCCAGAGGCAAATCTTGATGTGCTGCCTTCGTCAGCTACACCGCCCGGAGGTGGCTCTCCAACAAGGGTCTCCACCAATGAGAGGCGCGGTTTTACTTCCTCGAGAGGCACAACAGTGCCTCTCAAAAAGGAAAAAAACATGTTTTTCCTTCTGCAAGAGGCACAGACGCGCACTACTAGGGAAAAGCCTACTAGCAGCGCGGGTCAAATAGCTAGTAGTAGCACGGGTGCCCGCGCTACTACTAGCTTGCTATAGCTAACTGGTAGTAGTAGCACGGGTGAAACCCGTGCTACTGCTGCGTGTGTTAGTAGTAGTGCAAGTGCCAGCGCTACTACTAATTATCGCGTGTCTGTCACCTGCGCTACTACTACTAATTTCAAAAACAAAAAAATTATCGATCCCATGCATGTTGTCAATGGCAGCAATGGTTTGATCCAGCGATGGTAGGAGTCGGCAAAGGCGCGGACAGGCAGCGACAAACCAGATCCGACGGCGGCTGCTAGAAAGGACCGGATCCAGGGCAGAGCAAGGCGACGGTGTGGGGCTCCTCTTCGCGGCCAAGGCAGAGAGCTCCTGATCGTCCATGGCGAAGACCTGCACGGGGATGGACATGGGAGGGTGAGTCAAACCAGGGGGGAGAGAGAGAAAGAGAAACAAGGGAGAGATGAAGAAGATGGAGGGAGCACCGGGCTAGTCATCGGTGGTGAGGTGCTCTTGTGTGGTGGCATGGAGGCGCGGGGAAAGACCGGCCTGGATGCCAGCGGTGGCGACGGCCCCGCTGGACGCCATGGACGAGGCGTACATGGGCAGGAGCGCCATGGGAGAGCCTATGGAAAGAGGGGGAGAGGGATGGGAGAGAGGAGGGATTCGGGGGAGAAGAAGGGGGTTTCAGGGATGTTAAAAAACCGTGTACTTAGTAGCAGCGCGGGGTTTATACCCCTCGCTACTACTATGGCCTGTCCCGGGGGCACGGTGGAGACCACTTAGTAGCAGCGCGGGTTTATAGCCCGCGCTACTACTATCAACTTAGTAGTAGCGCGGGGTTTCTACCCCTTGCTACTACTATGGCCGGCATGTCCCGAGGGGCACGTTGGAGACCACTTAGTAGCAGCGTGGGTTTATAGCCCGCGCTAGTACTATCAACTTAGTAGTAGCGAGGGGTTTATACCCCTCGCTACTACTAATTAGCAGCAGCGCGGCCCATATACCCCTCGCTACTGCTAAGCATCTATCTATAAGGTATTTCCTAGTAGTGGCGCCTCTCGGAAACAAAAAAACATGTTTTTTTTTTCTTCAGGCACGGTTTCTTCGCTCGGTTTTTCATCCCTTTTTTTGAGAAAAAAATTCGTCAAAACCTATCAACATGGGATCTAGTTTTGAAAATCCCGACGCGAGAAATCCAACAGCGAAAACGGTTCAAGATTTGGATGCACGATTAAATGGATCAAACGTTTTGAATAAACGGATCCACGAAAAAGGAAAAACTCCAGATTGCGACAAGTGGCGCGCATGCAGTGCGTCACTTGTCGCAACCTAAGAGGACGGAGTGACCTTTGAAAGGAGTATTCATCAATTAGTGATTTCACAGGGGACCTCCTATCTGGCGCACAACGCAGTGCGGAAACGCGGGGCGCACATCCCCTGCAACCCCGCGTCTTTTTGGCTAACCCATGTGCGGGGAGGACACGGCCTGCTTTTTCATTTCTTTTTTTTGTCTTTTTGCTTTTTATTTTCTATTTTACTTTTTTATTTAAATTAATTCGGGATTTCAGAAAAGTTCTAATTTTTTTTAATAAATCATAACATGTTTGTGAATTCAAACAGTGTGTATGATTTTAAAAAATATTAGCATATTCAAGAAAGTACATGAATTGAAAATAATTTTGTGAATTCACATAACGTTCATAAATTTCTAAAACATGTTCACAAGAAGCAAAAAATGTCCGTGAATTTAAAAATTGCTCCCAGACTGTTTAAAAAATATCATCGGTTCAAAAAATATTCGCTGACTAAAAAAATGTTCATCCATTTAAAAAATATATTCGTCCAAAATAAAAAAAATTATGAATTTCTAAAAACATTCAAAATTTTAAAAAATGTTCATGAATTTGTAAAAAAAAGTTCACAAAGTCAAAGAAATGTTCATGATTTCAAAAAAAATTATGATTTCAAAAACTATTAACAAATTCAAATATGTCCAAGATTCGAAAAAAAGAATATAGAACAAATAACAAAGAAACAGAAAGAAAAAAGGGAAGAAAAAACAAAAAAAGAAAATAAAAAAAATGGTTTAGGAAAGGTTCTGCCAAAACCGATGGGGAAGAAACTCTAAGTGAGCCGGCCCAAACACAGGATCGGGCGCTCGGTGGGGAGTGCCCTGCTGGTGAACTGAAAGTAAGTCTTCCTCGCGACCGTGTGATAACCCACAAGTATAGGGGATCGCAACAGTTTTCGAGGGTAGAGTATTCAACCCAAATTTATAGATTCGACACAAGGGGAGCCAAAGAATATTTGTAAGTATTAGCAGTTGAGTTGTCAATTCAACCACACCTGGAGATTAATTATTTGCAGCAAAGTGATCAGTAGCAAAGTAGTATGATAGTTTTGATAATAGTAGCAGCGGCAATAGTAACGGAAACGGTGACAGCAGTAATTTTGTAGCAAGTGCAACGGTAACGATAGCAGTAGTAACTTAACAGAAACAATATAAGATAAATTCGTAGGCATTGGATCGGCGATTCGTTGGATGATATTCATCATGTGACAGTTATAACCTAGGGCGATATGGCACTAGCTCCAGTTCATAAATATAATGTAGGCATGTATTCCGTAAATAGTCATACGTGCTTATGGAAAGAACTTGCATGACGTCTTTTGTCCTACCCTCCCGTGGCAGCGGGGTCCTACTGAAAACTAAGGGATATTAAGGCCTCCTTTTAATAGAGAACCGAAACAAAGCATTAACACACGGTGAATACATGAACTCCTCAAACTATGGTCATCACCGGGAGTGGTCCTGACTATTGTCACTCCGTGGTTGCCGGATCATAACACGTAGTAGGTGACTATAACTTGCAAGATCGGATCTAGAACATGGATATAATGGTGATAACATAAACGGTTCAGATCTGAAATCCTGGCACCCGGGCCCAAAGTGACAAGCATTAAGCATGGCAAAGTCATAGCAACATCAATCTCGGAACATAGTGGATACTAGGGATCAAGCCCTAACAAAACTAACTAGATTACATGATGAATCTCATCCAACTCCTCACTGACCAGTGAGCCTACGAAGGAATTACTCACTCTCGGTGGGGAGCATCATGGAATTGGCGATGGAGAAGTGTTGGTGATGACGAAGAACGAAGACCCCCCTCTCCGGAGTCCCAAACGGACTCCAGATCTGGCCTCCCGATGAAGAACAGGAGGTGGCGGCGGCTCCGTCTCGTGGAACACGATAATTCTTTCTCCCTGATTCTTTCTGGAAAAATAGGATTTTATAGAGTCGGTTTCAGGGTCTGCGGGGCCACCAGGTGGGGACAACCCACCTGGGCGCGCCTGGAGGGGGGCGCGCACTGGTGGGTTGTGCCCACCCAGGTGCCACCCTCCGGTGGATCTTGGCTCCAGAAATTCTCTTTTATTATATAAAAAATCCTCGCAAAGTTTCGTTCCATTCCGGGAACTTTTATTTCTGCACAAAAACAACACCATGATAGTTCTACTGAAAACAACGTCAGTCCGGGGTTAGTTTCATTCAAATCATGCAAATTAGAGTCCAAAACAAGAGGAAAAGTAGATACGTTGGAGACCTATCAATCCCCCAAGCTTAAACCTTTGCTTGTCCTCAAGCAATTCAGTTGATAAACTGAAAGTGAAAAAGAAAAACTTTTACGAACTCTTTTGCTCTTGTTTGCATAAATAAGCTTAAACAGCACCCAGGTTTTCCGCCAATATTATAACTAACCATGTCGAAATAACTGTTAAAAAATATATTAACTCATATCAATGACATAATCAGCTAGCGAGCAATAATAAGACATCTCAAACAGCAACACGTTATCAAAACAACCATGATATAATATGACAATAGTGGTATCTCGCTATCCCTTTCTGAGACCACAAAACATAAATGCAGAGCACCTCCAAAGTTCAAGCAGCGACTAAACATTGTAATTCATGGTAGAAAATATCCAGTCATGATGCACCCAACATTAGCTACACACAATGCATCAGCATGACATCAGTGCTCTCAGGTTTTGGCGCTTATTTTAGAAGGTGATGACACAACATAAAAGTAAATAGATTGTCCCTTCACAGAGGGAAGCAGTGATTTGCAGAGGTGCCAGAGCTCAAGTTTTTAAAACAGAGGTAAATGATATTTTTAGACATGCACCTGATACGTCTCCAACGTATCTACTTTTCCAAACAATTTTTCCCTTGTTTTGGACTCTAACTTGCATGATTTGAATGGAACTAACCTGGACTGATGCAGTTTTCAGCAGAACTGCCATGGTGTTATTTTTGTGCAGAAATAAAAGTTCTCGGAATGACCTGAAAATCCACGAAGACACATTTTGGAATTAATAAAAAATATTGGTGAAAGAATCAGCATCAGGTGGTCCACACCCTGTCCACGAGGGTGCAGGGCGCCCCCCCCCGGGGCGCGCCCCCTGCCTCGTGGGCCCTCTGGGACTCCACTGACGGGGGGGGGGGGGGGGGGGGGGGGGGGGGGGGGGGGGGGGGGGGGGGGGGGGGGGGGGGGGGGGGGGGGGGGGGGGGGGGGGGGGGGGGGGGGGGGGGGGGGGGGGGGGGGGGGGGGGGGGGGGGGGGGGGGGGGGGGGGGGGGGGGGGGGGGGGGGGGGGGGGGGGGGGGGGGGGGGGGGGGGGGGGGGGGGGGGGGGGGGGGGGGGGGGGGGGGGGGGGGGGGGGGGGGGGGGGGGGGGGGGGGGGGGGGGGGGGGGGGGGGGGGGGGGGGGGGGGGGGGGGGGGGGGGGGGGGGGGGGGGGGGGGGGGGGGGGGGGGGGGGGGGGGGGGGGGGGGGGGGGGGGGGGGGGGGGGGGGGGGGGGGGGGGGGGGGGGGGGGGGGGGGGGGGGGGGGGGGGGGGGGGGGGGGGGGGGGGGGGGGGGGGGGGGGGGGGGGGGGGGGGGGGGGGGGGGGGGGGGGGGGGGGGGGGGGGGGGGGGGGGGGGGGGGGGGGGGGGGGGGGGGGGGGGGGGGGGGGGGGGGGGGGGGGGGGGGGGGGGGGGGGGGGGGGGGGGGGGGGGGGGGGGGGGGGGGGGGGGGGGGGGGGGGGGGGGGGGGGGGGGGGGGGGGGGGGGGGGGGGGGGGGGGGGGGGGGGGGGGGGGGGGGGGGGGGGGGGGGGGGGGGGGGGGGGGGGGGGGGGGGGGGGGGGGGGGGGGGGGGGGGGGGGGGGGGGGGGGGGGGGGGGGGGGGGGGGGGGGGGGGGGGGGGGGGGGGGGGGGGGGGGGGGGGGGGGGGGGGGGGGGGGGGGGGGGGGGGGGGGGGGGGGGGGGGGGGGGGGGGGGGGGGGGGGGGGGGGGGGGGGGGGGGGGGGGGGGGGGGGGGGGGGGGGGGGGGGGGGGGGGGGGGGGGGGGGGGGGGGGGGGGGGGGGGGGGGGGGGGGGGGGGGGGGGGGGGGGGGGGGGGGGGGGGGGGGGGGGGGGGGGGGGGGGGGGGGGGGGGGGGGGGGGGGGGGGGGGGGGGGGGGGGGGGGGGGGGGGGGGGGGGGGGGGGGGGGGGGGGGGGGGGGGGGGGGGGGGGGGGGGGGGGGGGGGGGGGGGGGGGGGGGGGGGGGGGGGGGGGGGGGGGGGGGGGGGGGGGGGGGGGGGGGGGGGGGGGGGGGGGGGGGGGGGGGGGGGGGGGGGGGGGGGGGGGGGGGGGGGGGGGGGGGGGGGGGGGGGGGGGGGGGGGGGGGGGGGGGGGGGGGGGGGGGGGGGGGGGGGGGGGGGGGGGGGGGGGGGGGGGGGGGGGGGGGGGGGGGGGGGGGGGGGGGGGGGGGGGGGGGGGGGGGGGGGGGGGGGGGGGGGGGGGGGGGGGGGGGGGGGGGGGGGGGGGGGGGGGGGGGGGGGGGGGGGGGGGGGGGGGGGGGGGGGGGGGGGGGGGGGGGGGGGGGGGGGGGGGGGGGGGGGGGGGGGGGGGGGGGGGGGGGGGGGGGGGGGGGGGGGGGGGGGGGGGGGGGGGGGGGGGGGGGGGGGGGGGGGGGGGGGGGGGGGGGGGGGGGGGGGGGGGGGGGGGGGGGGGGGGGGGGGGGGATTTCAGATCTGAACCTATTATGTTTTCATGAATATATGTGAGTTCTTGATCGTATCTTGCAAGTCTATAGTCACCTACTATGTGTTATGATCCGGCAACCCCGAAGTGACAATAATCGGGACCACTCGCGGTGATGACCATAGTTTGAGGAGTTCATGTATTCACTATGTGCTAATGCTTTGTTCCGGTTCTCTATTAAGAGGAGGCCTTAATATCCCTTAGTTTCCAATAGTACCCCGCTGCCACGGGAGGGTAGGACAAAAGATGTCATGCAAGTTCTTTTCCATAAGCATGTAGGACTATATACAGAATGCATGCCTACTTTACATTGATGAATTGGAGCTAGTTCTGTGTCACCCTATGTTATGACTGTTACATGATGAACCGCATCCGGCATAATTATCCATCACTGATCCGGTGCCTACGAGTTTTCCATATACTGGTTCTCGCTTATTTACTTTCCCGCTGCTACTATTACAATCACTACAAAATACCAAAAACATTACTTTTGTTGTCTTTACTTTTGTTGCCCCTACCACCACTATCATATTACTTTGCTACTAAACACTTTGCTGCAGATACTAGGGGGGGGGGGGGGGGGGGGGGGGGGGGGGGGGGGGGGGGGGGGGGGGGGGGGGGGGGGGGGGGGGGGGGGGGGGGGGGGGGGGGGGGGGGGGGGGGGGGGGGGGGGGGGGGGGGGGGGGGGGGGGGGGGGGGGGGGGGGGGGGGGGGGGGGGGGGGGGGGGGGGGGGGGGGGGGGGGGGGGGGGGGGGGGGGGGGGGGGGGGGGGGGGGGGGGGGGGGGGGGGGGGGGGGGGGGGGGGGGGGGGGGGGGGGGGGGGGGGGGGGGGGGGGGGGGGGGGGGGGGGGGGGGGGGGGGGGGGGGGGGGGGGGGGGGGGGGGGGGGGGGGGGGGGGGGGGGGGGGGGGGGGGGGGGGGGGGGGGGGGGGGGGGGGGGGGGGGGGGGGGGGGGGGGGGGGGGGGGGGGGGGGGGGGGGGGGGGGGGGGGGGGGGGGGGGGGGGGGGGGGGGGGGGGGGGGGGGGGGGGGGGGGGGGGGGGGGGGGGGGGGGGGGGGGGGGGGGGGGGGGGGGGGGGGGGGGGGGGGGGGGGGGGGGGGGGGGGGGGGGGGGGGGGGGGGGGGGGGGGGGGGGGGGGGGGGGGGGGGGGGGGGGGGGGGGGGGGGGGGGGGGGGGGGGGGGGGGGGGGGGGGGGGGGGGGGGGGGGGGGGGGGGGGGGGGGGGGGGGGGGGGGGGGGGGGGGGGGGGGGGGGGGGGGGGGGGGGGGGGGGGGGGGGGGGGGGGGGGGGGGGGGGGGGGGGGGGGGGGGGGGGGGGGGGGGGGGGGGGGGGGGGGGGGGGGGGGGGGGGGGGGGGGGGGGGGGGGGGGGGGGGGGGGGGGGGGGGGGGGGGGGGGGGGGGGGGGGGGGGGGGGGGGGGGGGGGGGGGGGGGGGGGGGGGGGGGGGGGGGGGGGGGGGGGGGGGGGGGGGGGGGGGGGGGGGGGGGGGGGGGGGGGGGGGGGGGGGGGGGGGGGGGGGGGGGGGGGGGGGGGGGGGGGGGGGGGGGGGGGGGGGGGGGGGGGGGGGGGGGGGGGGGGGGGGGGGGGGGGGGGGGGGGGGGGGGGGGGGGGGGGGGGGGGGGGGGGGGGGGGGGGGGGGGGGGGGGGGGGGGGGGGGGGGGGGGGGGGGGGGGGGGGGGGGGGGGGGGGGGGGGGGGGGGGGGGGGGGGGGGGGGGGGGGGGGGGGGGGGGGGGGGGGGGGGGGGGGGGGGGGGGGGGGGGGGGGGGGGGGGGGGGGGGGGGGGGGGGGGGGGGGGGGGGGGGGGGGGGGGGGGGGGGGGGGGGGGGGGGGGGGGGGGGGGGGGGGGGGGGGGGGGGGGGGGGGGGGGGGGGGGGGGGGGGGGGGGGGGGGGGGGGGGGGGGGGGGGGGGGGGGGGGGGGGGGGGGGGGGGGGGGGGGGGGGGGGGGGGGGGGGGGGGGGGGGGGGGGGGGGGGGGGGGGGGGGGGGGGGGGGGGGGGGGGGGGGGGGGGGGGGGGGGGGGGGGGGGGGGGGGGGGGGGGGGGGGGGGGGGGGGGGGGGGGGGGGGGGGGGGGGGGGGGGGGGGGGGGGGGGGGGGGGGGGGGGGGGGGGGGGGGGGGGGGGGGGGGGGGGGGGGGGGGGGGGGGGGGGGGGGGGGGGGGGGGGGGGGGGGGGGGGGGGGGGGGGGGGGGGGGGGGGGGGGGGGGGGGGGGGGGGGGGGGGGGGGGGGGGGGGGGGGGGGGGGGGGGGGGGGGGGGGGGGGGGGGGGGGGGGGGGGGGGGGGGGGGGGGGGGGGGGGGGGGGGGGGGGGGGGGGGGGGGGGGGGGGGGGGGGGGGGGGGGGGGGGGGGGGGGGGGGGGGGGGGGGGGGGGGGGGGGGGGGGGGGGGGGGGGGGGGGGGGGGGGGGGGGGGGGGGGGGGGGGGGGGGGGGGGGGGGGGGGGGGGGGGGGGGGGGGGGGGGGGGGGGGGGGGGGGGGGGGGGGGGGGGGGGGGGGGGGGGGGGGGGGGGGGGGGGGGGGGGGGGGGGGGGGGGGGGGGGGGGGGGGGGGGGGGGGGGGGGGGGGGGGGGGGGGGGGGGGGGGGGGGGGGGGGGGGGGGGGGGGGGGGGGGGGGGGGGGGGGGGGGGGGGGGGGGGGGGGGGGGGGGGGGGGGGGGGGGGGGCAATAAAAAATTATAGATACGACGGAGATGTGTCAGGGGTGCACCAACTTACCCACCACGCTTGATTAACTCCGGCCGGACACACTTTCCTGGATCATGCCCGGCCTCGGCCAAACAATACACCGCAACCTGACCTAGGCTTAATAGAGAGGTCAGCACGCCGGACTAAACCTATGCCCTCAGGGGTCTTGGGCCATCGCCCCGGGAACTCCTGCATGTTGCATGGGCGGCCAGTGAGCAGTCCTAGTTACCTCCTTTTAAAAGGCAAGAGCTTACTAGTCCAACCCGGCACGCCGCTCAGTCACTAACGTCTAATAAGCTTCGGCTGATGCATACGACACAGAACGCCCATACAATGCCCATGTGATGGTTAGTGCTATCAGGCAGAGCCCCTCGGATCAAATATCCAAATTGTAGTGGATTAGGAGCACGCGGTAACGAACAAAGACTCATTAAAGATGTGACCCTATCTCCCCGTCTCGAGGACTTGCGGCAAGGGCTAAGAATACCCGGCCACGCCTCGTAGTTATCTCGCGGGCACCCTCCAGGTCAACCCGACTCCACATCACTCGCAATTAAGCTCGTGCAGGTACCCCTCAGGGCCGACCCATCTTTAGTAACCAGGTTCAGGGTAAAGTCATAGTAACCATAATAACCGTGTGTCTAACACCAAGGGGAATTCAAGTCCTCTTTATCCCATACGCAAACAACCTACTTACTCGGGTCTGTGCTTCTGTTCACTCATGCCACCCACCATAAGCAAATCATAAACATATTGCAACACCCTACAACAGGAATCCCTCACGCTTGCGCGACACGGAGAGCACCATAGGACAGCACCAATAATAAAACATGCAACTCAAACCAATCTTGATCATCAAATAGCCATAAGTACAAAACGGATCTACTCAAACATCATAGGATAGCAATACATCATAGGGAAATAATATATAGCGTTGATCACCATGTTTAAGTAGAGATTACATCAGGTAAGAGAGAGGTTACACCGCTGCATAGAGGGGGGAAGAGTTGGTGGTGAAGGCGGTGAAATTGTTGGTGAATATGACGGTGATGATGATGGCCCCCGGTGGCACTCCGGCGCCACCGGAAGCAAGGGGGAGAGGGCCCCCCTTCTTCTTCTTCCTTGACCTCCTCCCTAGATGGGAGAAGGGTTTCCCCTCTGGTCCTTGGCCTCCATGGCATGGGAGGGGCGAGAGCCCCTCCGAGATTGGATCTGTCTCTCTGTCTCTCTCTGTTTCTGCGTTCTCCTCTGGCTTTGTTTCACCGTTTCGTGTATATATGGAGATCCGTAACTCCGATTGGCCTAAAACCTTCACCGTGATTTTTGTTCGAAAAATAGCTTTCTTGCGGCAAAAGAAGAGCATCAACCGCCTTACGGGTGGCTCACGAGGGTAGGGGCGCGCCCAGGGGGGCATGCGCGCCCCCCTACCTCGTGACCACCTTGGGCACCGTCTCGCGTGGATTTTTCTTCTGGAATTTTCCAAATATTCCAAAAAGTATCTTCGTCCATTTTTATCCCGTTTGGACTCCGTTTGATATGCATTTCAGATCTGAACCTATTATGTTTTCATGAATATATGTGAGTTCTTGATCGTATCTTGCAAGTCTATAGTCACCTACTATGTGTTATGATCCGGCAACCCCGAAGTGACAATAATCGGGACCACTCGCGGTGATGACCATAGTTTGAGGAGTTCATGTATTCACTATGTGCTAATGCTTTGTTCCGGTTCTCTATTAAGAGGAGGCCTTAATATCCCTTAGTTTCCAATAGTACCCCGCTGCCACGGGAGGGTAGGACAAAAGATGTCATGCAAGTTCTTTTCCATAAGCATGTAGGACTATATACAGAATGCATGCCTACTTTACATTGATGAATTGGAGCTAGTTCTGTGTCACCCTATGTTATGACTGTTACATGATGAACCGCATCCGGCATAATTATCCATCACTGATCCGGTGCCTACGAGTTTTCCATATACTGGTTCTCGCTTATTTACTTTCCCGCTGCTACTATTACAATCACTACAAAATACCAAAAACATTACTTTTGTTGTCTTTACTTTTGTTGCCCCTACCACCACTATCATATTACTTTGCTACTAAACACTTTGCTGCAGATACTACCCCCCCCCCCCCCCCCCCCCCCCCCCCCCCCCCCCCCCCCCCCCCCCCCCCCCCCCCCCCCCCCCCCCCCCCCCCCCCCCCCCCCCCCCCCCCCCCCCCCCCCCCCCCCCCCCCCCCCCCCCCCCCCCCCCCCCCCCCCCCCCCCCCCCCCCCCCCCCCCCCCCCCCCCCCCCCCCCCCCCCCCCCCCCCCCCCCCCCCCCCCCCCCCCCCCCCCCCCCCCCCCCCCCCCCCCCCCCCCCCCCCCCCCCCCCCCCCCCCCCCCCCCCCCCCCCCCCCCCCCCCCCCCCCCCCCCCCCCCCCCCCCCCCCCCCCCCCCCCCCCCCCCCCCCCCCCCCCCCCCCCCCCCCCCCCCCCCCCCCCCCCCCCCCCCCCCCCCCCCCCCCCCCCCCCCCCCCCCCCCCCCCCCCCCCCCCCCCCCCCCCCCCCCCCCCCCCCCCCCCCCCCCCCCCCCCCCCCCCCCCCCCCCCCCCCCCCCCCCCCCCCCCCCCCCCCCCCCCCCCCCCCCCCCCCCCCCCCCCCCCCCCCCCCCCCCCCCCCCCCCCCCCCCCCCCCCCCCCCCCCCCCCCCCCCCCCCCCCCCCCCCCCCCCCCCCCCCCCCCCCCCCCCCCCCCCCCCCCCCCCCCCCCCCCCCCCCCCCCCCCCCCCCCCCCCCCCCCCCCCCCCCCCCCCCCCCCCCCCCCCCCCCCCCCCCCCCCCCCCCCCCCCCCCCCCCCCCCCCCCCCCCCCCCCCCCCCCCCCCCCCCCCCCCCCCCCCCCCCCCCCCCCCCCCCCCCCCCCCCCCCCCCCCCCCCCCCCCCCCCCCCCCCCCCCCCCCCCCCCCCCCCCCCCCCCCCCCCCCCCCCCCCCCCCCCCCCCCCCCCCCCCCCCCCCCCCCCCCCCCCCCCCCCCCCCCCCCCCCCCCCCCCCCCCCCCCCCCCCCCCCCCCCCCCCCCCCCCCCCCCCCCCCCCCCCCCCCCCCCCCCCCCCCCCCCCCCCCCCCCCCCCCCCCCCCCCCCCCCCCCCCCCCCCCCCCCCCCCCCCCCCCCCCCCCCCCCCCCCCCCCCCCCCCCCCCCCCCCCCCCCCCCCCCCCCCCCCCCCCCCCCCCCCCCCCCCCCCCCCCCCCCCCCCCCCCCCCCCCCCCCCCCCCCCCCCCCCCCCCCCCCCCCCCCCCCCCCCCCCCCCCCCCCCCCCCCCCCCCCCCCCCCCCCCCCCCCCCCCCCCCCCCCCCCCCCCCCCCCCCCCCCCCCCCCCCCCCCCCCCCCCCCCCCCCCCCCCCCCCCCCCCCCCCCCCCCCCCCCCCCCCCCCCCCCCCCCCCCCCCCCCCCCCCCCCCCCCCCCCCCCCCCCCCCCCCCCCCCCCCCCCCCCCCCCCCCCCCCCCCCCCCCCCCCCCCCCCCCCCCCCCCCCCCCCCCCCCCCCCCCCCCCCCCCCCCCCCCCCCCCCCCCCCCCCCCCCCCCCCCCCCCCCCCCCCCCCCCCCCCCCCCCCCCCCCCCCCCCCCCCCCCCCCCCCCCCCCCCCCCCCCCCCCCCCCCCCCCCCCCCCCCCCCCCCCCCCCCCCCCCCCCCCCCCCCCCCCCCCCCCCCCCCCCCCCCCCCCCCCCCCCCCCCCCCCCCCCCCCCCCCCCCCCCCCCCCCCCCCCCCCCCCCCCCCCCCCCCCCCCCCCCCCCCCCCCCCCCCCCCCCCCCCCCCCCCCCCCCCCCCCCCCCCCCCCCCCCCCCCCCCCCCCCCCCCCCCCCCCCCCCCCCCCCCCCCCCCCCCCCCCCCCCCCCCCCCCCCCCCCCCCCCCCCCCCCCCCCCCCCCCCCCCCCCCCCCCCCCCCCCCCCCCCCCCCCCCCCCCCCCCCCCCCCCCCCCCCCCCCCCCCCCCCCCCCCCCCCCCCCCCCCCCCCCCCCCCCCCCCCCCCCCCCCCCCCCCCCCCCCCCCCCCCCCCCCCCCCCCCCCCCCCCCCCCCCCCCCCCCCCCCCCCCCCCCCCCCCCCCCCCCCCCCCCCCCCCCCCCCCCCCCCCCCCCCCCCCCCCCCCCCCCCCCCCCCCCCCCCCCCCCCCCCCCCCCCCCCCCCCCCCCCCCCCCCCCCCCCCCCCCCCCCCCCCCCCCCCCCCCCCCCCCCCCCCCCCCCCCCCCCCCCCCCCCCCCCCCCCCCCCCCCCCCCCCCCCCCCCCCCCCCCCCCCCCCCCCCCCCCCCCCCCCCCCCCCCCCCCCCCCCCCCCCCCCCCCCCCCCCCCCCCCCCCCCCCCCCCCCCCCCCCCCCCCCCCCCCCCCCCCCCCCCCCCCCCCCCCCCCCCCCCCCCCCCCCCCCCCCCCCCCCCCCCCCCCCCCCCCCCCCCCCCCCCCCCCCCCCCCCCCCCCCCCCATGGGATCTCACGGGTACAGAAGGTTGCGGCGGTGGAAATAGGGTTTCGTGGTACTCCTGAATGGTTTCAGGGTACGTAGGTATATATAGGAGGAAGAAGTAGGTCGGTGGAGCCACGAGGGGCCCACGAGGGTGGGGGGCACGCCCAGGGGGGCAGGCGCGCCTCCCTACCTCGTGGCCTCCTTGTTGATTTCTTGACATCCACTGCAAGTCCTCTGGATCACGTTTGTTCCAAAAATCACGCTCCCGAAGGTTTCATTCCGTTTGGACTCCATTTGATATTCCTTTTCTGCAAAACACTGAAATAGGCAAAAAAATAGCAATTTGCACTGGGCCTTGGGTTAGTGGGTTGGTCCCAAAAATAATATAAAAGTGTATAATAAAGCCCATTAAACATCCAAAACAGAATATATAATAGCATGGAACAATCAAAAATTATAGATACGTTGGAGACGTATCAAGCATCCCCAAGCTTAATTCCTGCTCATCCTCGAGTAGGTAAATGATAAAAACAGAATTTTTGATGTGGAATGCTTTCTAGCATATTCTTCAATGTAATTTTCTTTATTGTGGCATGAATGTTCAGATCCGAAACATTCAAGACAAAAGTTTAATGTTGACATAAAAAATAATAATACTTCAAGCATACTAACAAAGCAATTATGTCTTCTCAAAATAACATAGCCAAAGAAAGCTCATCCCTACAAAATCATATAGTTTGGCCATGCTTCATTTTCGTCAAACAAAATGCTCTCATCTTGCACAACCCCGATGACAAGCCAAGCAATTGTTTCATACTTTAGTAATCTCAATCTTTTTTCAACTTTCACGCAATACATGAGCGTGAGCCATGGACATAGCACTATGGGTGGAATAGAATATGATGACAGGGTTTGTGTGGAGAAGACCAAAAAGGAGAAAGTCTCACATTGACGCGGCTAATCAATAGGCTAGGGAGATGCCCATCAATTGATGTGAATGCAAGGAGTAGGGATTGCAACGGATGCACTAGAGCTATAAATGTATGATAGCTCAACAAAAGAAACTAAGTGGTTGTGCATCCAACTTGCTCGCTCACGAAGACCTAGGGCATTTGAGGAAGCCCATTGTTGGAATATACAAGCCAAGGTCTATAATGAAAAATTCCCACTAGTATCCCCCCCCCCCCCCCCCCCCCCCCCCCCCCCCCCCCCCCCCATCATGGTGCTACTTTGAAGCACAAGTGTGGAAAAAGGATAGTAGCATTGTCCATTTTATTCTTTTTTTTTCTTTTTTTATTTATTTGGCCTTTCTTTTTTTTTGGCCTTCTTTTTTCGAGACAATGCTCTATTAATGATAATCATCACACTTCTATTTATTTACAACTCAAAGATTACAACTCAATACTAGAACAAAGTATGACTCTATATGAATGCCTCCGGCGGTGTACTGGGATGGGCAATGAAACAAGAGTGACATGTATGAAATTATGCATGGTGGCTTTGCCACAAATACGATGTCAACTACATGATCATGCAAGGCAATATGACAATGATAAAGCATGTCATGATAAAAGGAACGGTGGAAAGTTGCATGGCAATATATCTCGGAATGGCTATGGAAATGCCATAATAGGTAGGTATGGTGGCTGTTTTGAGGAAGATATAAAGAGGTTTATGTGTGATAGAGCGTATCATATCACGGGGGTTGGATGCACCGGCGAAGTTTGCACCAACTCTCAAGGCGAGAAAGGGCAATGCACGGTACCTAAGAGGCTAGCAATGATGGAAGGGTGAGAGTGCGTATAATCCATGGACTCAACATTAGTCATAAAGAACTCACATACTTATTGCAAAAATCTACAAGTCATCAAAACAAAGCACTACGCGCATGCGCCTAGGGGGATAGATTGGTAGGAAAAGACCATCGCTCGTCCCCGACCGCCACTCATAAGGAAGACAATCAAAGAACACCTCATGCTTCAAATTTGTCACACAACGTTTACCATACGTGCATGCTACGGGACTTGCAAACTCTAACATAGGTATTTCTCAATTCCATAATTACTCAACCAGAACGACTCTAATATTACCATGTTCATATCTCAAAACAATCATCAAGTATCAAACTTCTCATAGAATTCAATGCACTCTATGAAAGTTTTTATTATACCCATCTTGGATGCCTATCATATTAGGACTAATTTTATAACCAAAGCAAATTACCATGCTGTTCTAAAAGACTCTCAAAATAATATAAGTGAAGCATGAGAGATCAATAATTTCTATAAAATAAAACCACCACCGTGCTCTAAAAAGATATAAGTGAAGCACTAGAGCAAAGTTATCTAGCTCAAAAGATATAAGTGAAGCACATAGAGTATTCTAATAAATTCCGATTCATGTGTGTCTCTCCAAAAGGTGTGTACAGCAAGGATGATTGTGGTAAACTAAAAAGCAAAGACTCAAACAATACAAGACGCTCCAAGAAAAACACATATCATGTGGTGAATAAAAATATAGCCTCAAGTAAAGTTACCAATGGACGAAGAAGAAAGAGGGGATGCCTTCCGGGGCATCCCCAAGCTTAGGATTTTGGTTGTCCTTGAATTTTACCTTGGGGTGCCTTGGGCATCCACAAGCTTAGGCTCTTGCCACTCCTTATTCCATAATCCATCAAATCTTTACCCAAAAACTTGAAAACTTCACAACACAAAACTCAACAGAAAATCTCATGAGCTCCGTTAGTGTAAGAAAACAAACCACAACTTTAAGGTACTGTAATGAACTCATTCTTTATTTAAATTGGTGTTAAACCTACTGTATTCCAACTTCTCTATGGTTCATACCCCCCGATACTAGCCATAGATTCACCAAAATAAGCAAACAACACATGAAAAACAGAATCTGTCAAAAACAGAACAGTCTGTAGCAATCTGATTTGTTCGAATACTTCTGGAACTCCAAAAATTCTGAAAAACTAGGACAACCTGTATAATTTGTATATTTATCTACTTCAAACGAATTGGTATTTTATCACGTTCTGGTGAATTTTAACAATTATTTTCGTGAGCGCAAAGTTTCTGTCTTTTTCAGCAAGATCAAACAACTATCACCCAAGAAGATCCTATTGGTTCTACTTGGCAAAAACACTAATTAAAACATAAAAACACATCCAAACAGAGGCTAGATGAATTATTTATTACTAAACAGGAACAAAAAGCAAGGAACAAAAATAAAATTGGGTTGCCTCCCAACAAGCGCTATCGTTTAACGCCCCTAGCTAGGCATAAAAACAAGAATAGATCTAGGTATTGCCATCTTTGGTATGCAATCCATAAGTGTCTCTCATAATAGATTCATAAGGTAATTTAATTTTTTTCCTAGGAAAGTGTTCCATGCCTTTCCTTGATGGAAATTGGAATCTAATATTTCCTTCTTTCATATCAATAATTGCACCAATCGTCCTAAGGAAAGGTCTACCAAGAATAATAGGACATATAGGATTGCAATCTATATCAAGAACAATGAAATCTACGGGCACATAATTCCTATTTGCAACAATAAGAACATCATTAATCCTTCCATAGGTTTCTTAATGGCGGAATCCACAAGATGCAAATTCCCCCCCCCCCCCCCCCCCCCCCCCCCCCCCCCCCCCCCCCCCCCCCCCCCCCCCCCCCCCCCCCCCCCCCCCCCCCCCCCCCCCCCCCCCCCCCCCCCCCCCCCCCCCCCCCCCCCCCCCCCCCCCCCCCCCCCCCCCCCCCCCCCCCCCCCCCCCCCCCCCCCCCCCCCCCCCCCCCCCCCCCCCCCCCCCCCCCCCCCCCCCCCCCCCCCCCCCCCCCCCCCCCCCCCCCCCCCCCCCCCCCCCCCCCCCCCCCCCCCCCCCCCCCCCCCCCCCCCCCCCCCCCCCCCCCCCCCCCCCCCCCCCCCCCCCCCCCCCCCCCCCCCCCCCCCCCCCCCCCCCCCCCCCCCCCCCCCCCCCCCCCCCCCCCCCCCCCCCCCCCCCCCCCCCCCCCCCCCCCCCCCCCCCCCCCCCCCCCCCCCCCCCCCCCCCCCCCCCCCCCCCCCCCCCCCCCCCCCCCCCCCCCCCCCCCCCCCCCCCCCCCCCCCCCCCCCCCCCCCCCCCCCCCCCCCCCCCCCCCCCCCCCCCCCCCCCCCCCCCCCCCCCCCCCCCCCCCCCCCCCCCCCCCCCCCCCCCCCCCCCCCCCCCCCCCCCCCCCCCCCCCCCCCCCCCCCCCCCCCCCCCCCCCCCCCCCCCCCCCCCCCCCCCCCCCCCCCCCCCCCCCCCCCCCCCCCCCCCCCCCCCCCCCCCCCCCCCCCCCCCCCCCCCCCCCCCCCCCCCCCCCCCCCCCCCCCCCCCCCCCCCCCCCCCCCCCCCCCCCCCCCCCCCCCCCCCCCCCCCCCCCCCCCCCCCCCCCCCCCCCCCCCCCCCCCCCCCCCCCCCCCCCCCCCCCCCCCCCCCCCCCCCCCCCCCCCCCCCCCCCCCCCCCCCCCCCCCCCCCCCCCCCCCCCCCCCCCCCCCCCCCCCCCCCCCCCCCCCCCCCCCCCCCCCCCCCCCCCCCCCCCCCCCCCCCCCCCCCCCCCCCCCCCCCCCCCCCCCCCCCCCCCCCCCCCCCCCCCCCCCCCCCCCCCCCCCCCCCCCCCCCCCCCCCCCCCCCCCCCCCCCCCCCCCCCCCCCCCCCCCCCCCCCCCCCCCCCCCCCCCCCCCCCCCCCCCCCCCCCCCCCCCCCCCCCCCCCCCCCCCCCCCCCCCCCCCCCCCCCCCCCCCCCCCCCCCCCCCCCCCCCCCCCCCCCCCCCCCCCCCCCCCCCCCCCCCCCCCCCCCCCCCCCCCCCCCCCCCCCCCCCCCCCCCCCCCCCCCCCCCCCCCCCCCCCCCCCCCCCCCCCCCCCCCCCCCCCCCCCCCCCCCCCCCCCCCCCCCCCCCCCCCCCCCCCCCCCCCCCCCCCCCCCCCCCCCCCCCCCCCCCCCCCCCCCCCCCCCCCCCCCCCCCCCCCCCCCCCCCCCCCCCCCCCCCCCCCCCCCCCCCCCCCCCCCCCCCCCCCCCCCCCCCCCCCCCCCCCCCCCCCCCCCCCCCCCCCCCCCCCCCCCCCCCCCCCCCCCCCCCCCCCCCCCCCCCCCCCCCCCCCCCCCCCCCCCCCCCCCCCCCCCCCCCCCCCCCCCCCCCCCCCCCCCCCCCCCCCCCCCCCCCCCCCCCCCCCCCCCCCCCCCCCCCCCCCCCCCCCCCCCCCCCCCCCCCCCCCCCCCCCCCCCCCCCCCCCCCCCCCCCCCCCCCCCCCCCCCCCCCCCCCCCCCCCCCCCCCCCCCCCCCCCCCCCCCCCCCCCCCCCCCCCCCCCCCCCCCCCCCCCCCCCCCCCCCCCCCCCCCCCCCCCCCCCCCCCCCCCCCCCCCCCCCCCCCCCCCCCCCCCCCCCCCCCCCCCCCCCCCCCCCCCCCCCCCCCCCCCCCCCCCCCCCCCCCCCCCCCCCCCCCCCCCCCCCCCCCCCCCCCCCCCCCCCCCCCCCCCCCCCCCCCCCCCCCCCCCCCCCCCCCCCCCCCCCCCCCCCCCCCCCCCCCCCCCCCCCCCCCCCCCCCCCCCCCCCCCCCCCCCCCCCCCCCCCCCCCCCCCCCCCCCCCCCCCCCCCCCCCCCCCCCCCCCCCCCCCCCCCCCCCCCCCCCCCCCCCCCCCCCCCCCCCCCCCCCCCCCCCCCCCCCCCCCCCCCCCCCCCCCCCCCCCCCCCCCCCCCCCCCCCCCCCCCCCCCCCCCCCCCCCCCCCCCCCCCCCCCCCCCCCCCCCCCCCCCCCCCCCCCCCCCCCCCCCCCCCCCCCCCCCCCCCCCCCCCCCCCCCCCCCCCCCCCCCCCCCCCCCCCCCCCCCCCCCCCCCCCCCCCCCCCCCCCCCCCCCCCCCCCCCCCCCCCCCCCCCCCCCCCCCCCCCCCCCCCCCCCCCCCCCCCCCCCCCCCCCCCCCCCCCCCCCCCCCCCCCCCCCCCCCCCCCCCCCCCCCCCCCCCCCCCC
>JAAAWM010011964.1:0-37500 GCA_036873465.1 Thinopyrum obtusiflorum | reverse complement strand
CCTTCCCCCTCTTTCTGTTTTTCTTCCTTTCCAAATTAACAGAGATGAAACAAATGGTGGGGCCACCAAACAAGTCTGAGAAAATGTGGATCTAAGCCACATTATTTTCTTTGCCTTAATTTACATTGCCTCAAAAAGTTTGAGATTTAAATGAATCCATTTGTGATTTTTATAAATGGCATATTCAAATTTAAAAGTACTTTGGCACTGTTAAAAATGAATGTGGCCAACTTGACAAGGCAAATAATGTTGGAATCAATTTTGTAATGGTCCTGGATTTATTTGGAACAAGTTGAACATTTTTGCAACACTTGTTGTGCAACTTCATATTTTAATTTTGATTTGAATTTTGACTTCAGGGTGGAATTTGAAATGAGATATGAGTTCAAGTGTGATCAAGCATTGCTAATCATGATGACTTGGCATCTTAACTAGCTTGAGGACAGGGTTGAGATCTGGGGGTGTTACACGTTCCGTTTATCATGACATGTTTCATCAATGTCATATTGCCTTGCATGATCATGTAGTTGACATCGTATTTGTGGCAAAGCCACCTTGCATATTATTCATACATGTCACTCTTGATTCATTGCCCATCCCGGTACACCGCCGGAGGCATTCATATAGAGTCATACTTTGTTCTAGTATCGAGTTGTAATCATTGAGTTGTAAATAAATAGAAGTGTGATGATCATCATTCATAGAGCATTGCCCCCCCAAAAAAAGAGAAAGGCCAAAAAAAGGAAAGGCCCAAAAAAGAAAAGAAAATAAAGAAGGGACAATGCTACTATCCTCTTTTCCACACTTGTGCTTCAAAGTAGCACCATGATTTTTATGATAGAGAGTCTCTTGTTTTGTCACTTTCATATACTAGTGGGAATTTTTCATTATAGAACTTGGCTTGTATATTCCAATAATGGGCTTCCTCAAATGCCCTAGGGCTTCGTGAGCAAGCAAGTTGGATGCACACCCACTTAGTTTCTTTTGTTGAGCTTTCATACATTCATAGCTCTAGTGCATCCGTTGCATGGCAATCCCTACTCCTTGCATTGACATCAATCGATGGGCATCTCCCTAGCTCGTTGATTAGCCGCGTCAATGTGAGACTTTCTCCTTTTTTGTCTTCTCCACATAACCCCCATCATCATATTCTATTCCACCCATAGTGCTATATCCATGGCTCATGCTCATATATTGCGTGAAAGTTGAAAAAAGTTTGAGATTACTAAAGTATGAAACAATTGCTTGGCTTGTCATCGGGGTTGTGCATGATGAGAGCATTCTTTTGTGACGAAAATGGAGCATGACCAAACTATATGATTTTGTAGGGATGAACTTTCTTTGGCCATGTTATTTTGAGAAGACATAATTGCTTAGTTAGTATGCTTGACCCCCCCCCCCCCCCCCCCCCCCCCCCCCCCCCCCCCCCCCCCCCCCCCCCCCCCCCCCCCCCCCCCCCCCCCCCCCCCCCCCCCCCCCCCCCCCCCCCCCCCCCCCCCCCCCCCCCCCCCCCCCCCCCCCCCCCCCCCCCCCCCCCCCCCCCCCCCCCCCCCCCCCCCCCCCCCCCCCCCCCCCCCCCCCCCCCCCCCCCCCCCCCCCCCCCCCCCCCCCCCCCCCCCCCCCCCCCCCCCCCCCCCCCCCCCCCCCCCCCCCCCCCCCCCCCCCCCCCCCCCCCCCCCCCCCCCCCCCCCCCCCCCCCCCCCCCCCCCCCCCCCCCCCCCCCCCCCCCCCCCCCCCCCCCCCCCCCCCCCCCCCCCCCCCCCCCCCCCCCCCCCCCCCCCCCCCCCCCCCCCCCCCCCCCCCCCCCCCCCCCCCCCCCCCCCCCCCCCCCCCCCCCCCCCCCCCCCCCCCCCCCCCCCCCCCCCCCCCCCCCCCCCCCCCCCCCCCCCCCCCCCCCCCCCCCCCCCCCCCCCCCCCCCCCCCCCCCCCCCCCCCCCCCCCCCCCCCCCCCCCCCCCCCCCCCCCCCCCCCCCCCCCCCCCCCCCCCCCCCCCCCCCCCCCCCCCCCCCCCCCCCCCCCCCCCCCCCCCCCCCCCCCCCCCCCCCCCCCCCCCCCCCCCCCCCCCCCCCCCCCCCCCCCCCCCCCCCCCCCCCCCCCCCCCCCCCCCCCCCCCCCCCCCCCCCCCCCCCCCCCCCCCCCCCCCCCCCCCCCCCCCCCCCCCCCCCCCCCCCCCCCCCCCCCCCCCCCCCCCCCCCCCCCCCCCCCCCCCCCCCCCCCCCCCCCCCCCCCCCCCCCCCCCCCCCCCCCCCCCCCCCCCCCCCCCCCCCCCCCCCCCCCCCCCCCCCCCCCCCCCCCCCCCCCCCCCCCCCCCCCCCCCCCCCCCCCCCCCCCCCCCCCCCCCCCCCCCCCCCCCCCCCCCCCCCCCCCCCCCCCCCCCCCCCCCCCCCCCCCCCCCCCCCCCCCCCCCCCCCCCCCCCCCCCCCCCCCCCCCCCCCCCCCCCCCCCCCCCCCGGTGACATCTTGCACGGTCACGACATAAAGACATGTCAGCGAAAAGTCTGTCAGCTATGTCGACAACAATGTCGGTACCAAGGGCGAGGAACGAAGAGAACCATTTTCCTGCTCGTTGAACGAGGCGGACCAAAAGGTAAGGCTCTCGTCCATCGGTGGTTACCGGAAAGTCATCAACATTAGTAACAAGGTCTCACTGACAAGGTTGTAAATCGAGGTGTTTCATAAGCAGGGAATTATTTCTGCTTATTTCATATAGATCACAAGAAAGGTTAAACAAACCAATGGAAATGAAAATGAAATTATCGGGTTTAAACAAACCAATGGAAAGGAAAATGTGTCTACACACAACGATTGGAAGTATACCATTTCCCAAGGAAAAACGGAGCATGATATACATGATGGGACAGTAAGTTCAAAAGCATTTAGATAAAGGGACGAGGGAAGAATCATGATATTACCCATACAACGGTGTTTGGATATTTGGCCAAGAAACATTTAGCATTGAGCTTTCAATGTCCTTGTTGAAATTTGAAATACCACAGTCATGCTTCGAGTCAGCATAACATGGTGTTTCAGATAAAGGTTGGATCTGAAGATCACAAGAGATAGAAAAGGAACATTTCCAAGATTATCTCGGAACGTAAGGAAATAACCAAACACGACCAAGTTTGTGTTGTCAGAAAGTCAAGGATGTCGTCGATGATAACAAAATCACCGAAGAGCAAGGAGGGTAATTCCCACCATGAACTCGATGGATATCCTAGGGCAGGTCAGTATATGGATGGTAACCACGACAAATTTTGTCGAGAAGCTCTATGAATGTGCCATCGAACAGCTATGACACCAAGCAAAAGGAATGATGAAGCGAAAGGCTATGGGAACCACAGATACATCACAAGCTCAAATTCAAGCTTGTTGTTCGAGGTGAAATGATTAAGATGAGGAAGATCGACGTAAGCTTAGCTCGTCGTCGGAAGATGCTCCGGGCATAAGGACCAGGTAGCACAGTTAAAATTAGCACGATAATGATATAGCCGATCAGGCTAGGAATGACGTGATGGAGTATCATTGCAATAAGAATTCACAAGAGAAAGTGCAATGACCCAATATCCTCAAGTACATGGGGCAATACTCGAAGGTAGATCAGAATATAAGTTGGACAGGTGAAATGGTCTGCAAGAGACAAGTATTTAAACTTGTCTGGGAGATGGAATCAAGGAGAGAATATGGTCGGAACCACGATTGCAAAGGATCAATTCATAGATACAAGATGAACTTGCGCCAAGGAAATAATTATTTTTACGAGCAGCTTCCATGATAAATTCTACATCGGGTCCATGGGCATGAACACGAAGTTCAAGGTCGACCCCCACTTCTCCAATGTATAATCTTTCATTCACTACTCTGTTAAAAATTATATGAACATGAGGAACTATCTGGTGAAAAGCCAGATGAGTATGACCACCCGGCAATTTTCACGGGTCATACAGATTGGAGAAGGCATAGGTCCAACCCAGCAGGGTATCTTAGAACCATATACCACAACTTCAGGAGTGAATAACTCAAGCTCGATAGCAGAGCATGGCTGACAAAAACAGAGGATACAATTTACCAAAGGCATCATGTATCAGGGGAAGAACTTACAAGGTGATTGAAATGAAGGACACTGTCGGATATCAACCCAACAATGGATCTGGAGATTCAAGACGTAATTGATGTGAGTATCAGAGTCAATCAGAGGAAGAAGGGATGCGAAGGCATCGGCTTATAGAAACATCAGAATAATCCAATGCTTAATGCAAAGATATTGATTTCTAGATCGGTGTATCAGAATCAGATGCTCCGATCAAAAATGGATAGAGTGCACAGACTTAGAGGCACACCGAACAAATCTTGATTGGGCAAGAACCAACTCATATCTTAAACGATGCCTGAGCCAGAAAGAAAATTTCTAAGGATCAACTGATGGTTGCGAGTAGTCACACACACGTTGAATCCATAAGAACAGAATGACAATCACAAAGGATCTTATTGAATACTGCTAGACATATGGAATTAACCATAAAGCAAGCAGCCAAGGAAAACAAGAGCAATAGGCTGCAGAGGATTTTCGGGAGATCAGATAGCATTTCAAAATAATTTGGAAAGCCCCCCCCCCCCCCCCCCCCCCCCCCCCCCCCCCCCCCCCCCCCCCCCCCCCCCCCCCCCCCCCCCCCCCCCCCCCCCCCCCCCCCCCCCCCCCCCCCCCCCCCCCCCCCCCCCCCCCCCCCCCCCCCCCCCCCCCCCCCCCCCCCCCCCCCCCCCCCCCCCCCCCCCCCCCCCCCCCCCCCCCCCCCCCCCCCCCCCCCCCCCCCCCCCCCCCCCCCCCCCCCCCCCCCCCCCCCCCCCCCCCCCCCCCCCCCCCCCCCCCCCCCCCCCCCCCCCCCCCCCCCCCCCCCCCCCCCCCCCCCCCCCCCCCCCCCCCCCCCCCCCCCCCCCCCCCCCCCCCCCCCCCCCCCCCCCCCCCCCCCCCCCCCCCCCCCCCCCCCCCCCCCCCCCCCCCCCCCCCCCCCCCCCCCCCCCCCCCCCCCCCCCCCCCCCCCCCCCCCCCCCCCCCCCCCCCCCCCCCCCCCCCCCCCCCCCCCCCCCCCCCCCCCCCCCCCCCCCCCCCCCCCCCCCCCCCCCCCCCCCCCCCCCCCCCCCCCCCCCCCCCCCCCCCCCCCCCCCCCCCCCCCCCCCCCCCCCCCCCCCCCCCCCCCCCCCCCCCCCCCCCCCCCCCCCCCCCCCCCCCCCCCCCCCCCCCCCCCCCCCCCCCCCCCCCCCCCCCCCCCCCCCCCCCCCCCCCCCCCCCCCCCCCCCCCCCCCCCCCCCCCCCCCCCCCCCCCCCCCCCCCCCCCCCCCCCCCCCCCCCCCCCCCCCCCCCCCCCCCCCCCCCCCCCCCCCCCCCCCCCCCCCCCCCCCCCCCCCCCCCCCCCCCCCCCCCCCCCCCCCCCCCCCCCCCCCCCCCCCCCCCCCCCCCCCCCCCCCCCCCCCCCCCCCCCCCCCCCCCCCCCCCCCCCCCCCCCCCCCCCCCCCCCCCCCCCCCCCCCCCCCCCCCCCCCCCCCCCCCCCCCCCCCCCCCCCCCCCCCCCCCCCCCCCCCCCCCCCCCCCCCCCCCCCCCCCCCCCCCCCCCCCCCCCCCCCCCCCCCCCCCCCCCCCCCCCCCCCCCCCCCCCCCCCCCCCCCCCCCCCCCCCCCCCCCCCCCCCCCCCCCCCCCCCCCCCCCCCCCCCCCCCCCCCCCCCCCCCCCCCCCCCCCCCCCCCCCCCCCCCCCCCCCCCCCCCCCCCCCCCCCCCCCCCCCCCCCCCCCCCCCCCCCCCCCCCCCCCCCCCCCCCCCCCCCCCCCCCCCCCCCCCCCCCCCCCCCCCCCCCCCCCCCCCCCCCCCCCCCCCCCCCCCCCCCCCCCCCCCCCCCCCCCTATGTTGAGATTGCTATTGTCTCTTTCCTCTATCTTGCATATGCTAGTTTTTGCTTGCAATGATAATTTGTTTGCCTATAAGATGCCTATGCATAGGAAGTATGTTAGACTTATATGTGTTTGTCACATGTTTTATGATGCTCTCTTTGTGTTCCAATTGCTATCTTTCATGTGAGCATCATTAAAATTACCAATGCCTAGCTAAAAGGCTTTAAAGAAAAGCGCTTGTTGGGAGACAACCCAATAATTTTCTTTTATGTTTTTGAATAAAAAATTCATATAGTCTCTGTTTAGATGTGGTTTTGTGTTTTAATTACTGTTTGTGCCAATTAATACCATTGGGATGGCTTACGGTGATAGTTGATTTGATCTTGCTGAAAAACAGAAACTTTTGCGCTCAGGAAAACAATTCTTATTTTTAACAGAAGCGTGATAAAATATTGATTCTTTTTTCATAAGATTAATAAACAAATTTCTCAGGTTTTACTAATTTTTCAGAATTTTTGGAGTTACAGAAGTATTCGAGAGCTGCAGATTACTACAGATTGTCCTGTTTTTGACAGATTCTGTTTTCTATGTGTTGTTTGCTTATTTTGATGAATCTATGGGTAGTATCAGGGGGTATGAACCGTGGAAAAGTTGGAATACAGTATATAGTACACCAATATAAATAAAGAATTAGTTCACAACAGTACCAAAAGTGGTGATTTATTTTCTTATACTAACGGAGCTTATGAGATTTTCTGTTGAGTTTTGTGTTGTGAAGTTTTCAAGTTTTGGGTAAGGATTTTATGGACTATGGAATAAGGAGTGGCAAGAGCCTAAGCTTGGGGATGCCCAAGGCACCCCAAGGTAATATTCAAGGACAACCAAGAGCCTAATCTTGGGGATGCCCCGGAAGGCATCCCCTCTTTCGTCTTCGTCTATCGGTAACTTTACTTGAGGCTATATTTTTATTCACCACATGATATGTGTTTTGCTTGGAGCATCTTGTATGATTTGAGTCTTTGCTTTTTATTTTTCCACAGTCATCCTTGCTGTACACACCTTTTGAGAGGGACAAGCATGAATCGTGATTTATACGAATACTCTATGTGCTTCACTTATATCTTTTGAGCTAGGCAATTTTGCTCTAGTGCTTCACTTATATCTTTTTAGAGCATTGCGGTGGTTTTATTTTATAGAAATTGATGAACTCTCATGCTTCACTTATATTATTTTTAGAGTATCTAAACATCATGGTAATTTGCTTTGGTTATAAATTTAGTCCTAATATGATAGACACCCAAAGGGGTATAATAAAACCTTTCATATAAAGTGCATTGAATACTGTGAGAAGTTTGATTCCTTATGATTGTTTTGAGATATAAAGATGGTGATATTAGAGTCATGCTAGTAGCATGCACGTATGGTGAACCGTTATGTGATGAAGTCGGAGCATGCTTTATTTATTGATTGTCTTCCTTATGAGTGGCAGTCGGGGACGAGCGATGTTCTTTTCCTACCAATCTATCCCACTAGGAGCATGTGCGTAGTACTTTGTTTCGATGACTAATAGATTTTTGCAATAATTATGTGAGTTCTTTATGACTAATGTTGAGTCCATCGATTATACGCACTCTCAACCTTCCACCATTGCTAGCCTCTCTAGTACCGCGCAACTTTCGCCGGTACCATACACCCACCATATACCTTCCTCAAAAAACCATATACCTTCCTCAAAACAGCCACCATACCTACCTATTATGGCTTTTCCATAGCTATTCCGAGGTATATTGCTATGCAACTTTCCACCATTCCGTTTATTATGACACGTTCCATCATTGTCATATTGCTTTGCATGATCAGTAGTTGGCATCATATTTGTGGCAAAGCCACCGTTCATAATATTTTCATACATTGCACATCCCGGTACACCGCCGGAGGCATTCATATAGAGTCATATTTTGTTCTAAGTATCGAGTTGTAATTCTTGAGTTGTAAGTAAATAAAAGTGTGATGATCTTCATTCTTAGAGCATTGTCCCATGTGAGGAAAGGATGATGGAGACTATGATTCCCCCACAAGTCGGGATGAAACTTCAGATGAAAAAAAAGAGGCCAAAAAAAAGAGAAGGCCCAAAAAAAAGAAAAAAGAAAAAAATGAGAGAAAAAGAGAGAAGGGGCAATGTTACTATCCTTTTTTCCACACTTGTGCTTCAAAGTAGCACCATGATCTTCATGATAGAGAGTCTCCTATGTTGTCACTTTCATATACTAGTGGGAATTTTGCATTATAGAACTTGGCTTGCATATTCCAACGATGGGCTTCCTCAAATTGCCCTAGGTCTTCATGAGCAAGCAAGTTGGATGCACACCCACTTGTTTTCTTTTTGAGCTTTCATAAACTTATAACTCTAGTGCATCCATTGCATGGCAATCCCTACTCACTCACATTTATATCTATTGATGGGCATCTCCATAGCCCGTTGATACGCCTAGTTGATGTGAGACTATCTCCTTCTTTTTGTCTTCTCCACAACCACCACACTCTATTCCACCTATAGTGCTATGTCCATGGCTCACGCTCATGTATTGCGTGAAAATTGAAAAAGTTTGAGAACATCAAAAGTATGAAACAATTGCTTGGCTTGTCATCGGGGTTGTGCATGATTTGAATATTTTGTGTGATGAAGATAGAGCATAGCCAGATTATATGATTTTGTAGGGATAAGATTTCTTTGGCCATGTTATTTTGAGAAGACATAATTGCCTTGTTAGTATGCTTGAAGTATTATTGTTTTTATGTCAGTATTGAACTTTTGTTTTGAATGGATCTGAACATTCATGCCAGAATAAAGAAAATTACATGGATAAATATGTTAGGTAGCATTCCACATCAAAAATTCTGTTTTTATCATTTACCTACTCAAGGACGAGCAGGAATTATGCTTGGGGATGCTTGATACGTCTCCAACGTATCTATAATTTTTGATTGTTCCATGCTATTATATTATCTGTTTTGGATGTTTTATATGCATTAATATGCTATTTTATATTATTTTTGGGACTAACCTATTAACCTAGAGTCCCGTGCCAGTTTCTGTTTTTTCCTTGTTTTAGAGTTTCGCAGAAAAGGAATACCAAACGGAGTCTAAATGGAATGAAACCTTCGCGAAGATTTTTCTTCGACCAGAAGACACCCAGGAGACTTGGAGATCAAGTCGGAGGAGCCACGAGGCGGCCACAAGGGTGGAGGGCGCGCCTACGAGGGTAGGGCACGCCCCCTGTCTTGTGGGCCCCCTGTGACTCCCCTGACCTAATTCCTTCGCCTATATATCCACAAATATTCCCAAACCACCGGAATTATCCACGAAAACACTTTTCCACCGCCGAAACCTTCTGTACCCGTGAGATCCCATCTAGGGACCTTTTCCGGCACCCCGCCGGAGGGGGATTCGATCACGGAGGGCTTCTACATCAACTCTATTGCCCTTCCGATGAAGCGTGAGTAGTTTACCAAAGACCTACGGATCCATAGCTAGTAGCTAGATGGCTTCTTCTCTCTCTTTGATTCTCAATACCATGTTCTCCTCGATGTTCTTGGAGAACTATTGTGACGCCCACGATTCAATCGTGCACTAATCAAACACGCAAATGTGTACGATCAAGATCAGGTACTCACGGGAAGATATCACAACACAACTCTAGACACAAATGGAAAAGATACAAGCTTCACATTACAAGCCAGGGGCCTCGAGGGCTCGAATACAGAAGCTCGATACACAAGAGAGTCAGCGGAAGCAACAATATCTAAGTACAGACATAAGTTAAACAAGGATGCCTTAAGAAGGCTAGCACAAACATCAACGATCGAAGAGGCAAGGCCTCCTGCCTGGGACCTCCTAACTACTCCTGGTCATCGGTGGGCTCCATGTAGTAGTAGGCACCCTCGGGGTAGTAGTCGTCGTCTGCGGGGGTGGCATCTGACTCCTGGGGTCCACCATCTGGTTGCAACAACCAGAAAGAAGAAGGAAGGGGGAAAAGGGGGAGCAAAGCAACCGTGAGTACTCATCCAAAGTACTCGCAAGCATCAGATCTATACTAAGTATGCATTGGTATCAAATGGAAGGGCCGTATCTGTGGACTGAACTACAGAATGCCAGAATAGAGGGGAAGGCCTAGCCTATCGAAGACTAGCATCTTCAAGCAGCTCCAAGCATCTTGCAGCATGTAGAAGAGTAAAGAATAGCAGTTTAATTAACAAGCATGTTGTAACATTAAGGCCTAGAGATCCTTCCTCGACTCCCTGCGAGAAAGCAATCCCGGAGCCACATATCCATCACATATCAAGTATCCATTTCTAGTTGTATAAGATCAGGATACAAGTCTGAACGTCCATTACCATGGACACGATATTCGAATATATATCTTCCCTGCAGGGGTGCACCACGTTACCCAACACGCTCGATCACTCTGGCCGGACACACCTTTCTGGGGTCAATGCCCGGCCTCAGAAGATCAACACGTCGCAACCCTACCTAGGCAAGCAGAGAGGTCCCCGTCGGTCTACATCCTAAGCACTCCGGGGTCTTGGGCCCATCGCCCGGTGCACTCCGGGTCGTTGTGTGCAGGGTGGATACCAGCACCGCCTCGGATGGCCAGCACGATCCGACCGTGCCACAATGCTGAACTGGACATTTGACAAAGCTTCGGCTGATACCACGACGTCGAGGCCCATATCTATTCTCGCGTGGTGGTTAGTGCGTAAAGGCCAAAGGCCAATTCAGAACAAATACCCAAACCTGGTAGTGCATTAACAATTAAAGTAGTGACGGCTGTCGGGACAAGTCCGGAGCTATCACCCCTCCTGGGTGATACCGCTAAACAGCCAGCCGCCACCGTCACATCGCACGGGTGCTCTCCGGGCCTGCCCGGCTTTCACAACGGTCTCAAGTAAAGTCAAGGTAACTATGTGTCCAAACATCAAGGGGAAAACCCGAGGAATCACCCCCGGTGGATTCCACTCGATGTGATCATCAAGGTGAACGTAAGAGGATCCACCCTCTTGAGGTTCACACTTGAGGTGTTGCACGACAGAGCCGTATCGGAATGGTGAAGGAGAAAATCACCCTCGTTGACCACGACCGAATAGCTACACTACAGAGTTGTCATCGGGAGTGCGTTGTGAGGTCTCACCCTCGGCACTCGATAGTAGCTCTGCAGAGTCGAGCAACAAAAGGGGCGTGATGTGATGTGAGGTGTCGGGCTCTGGTCGTCGATCATGTTGATCGAGTCATCGATGATGAAGCAGGGGCAACCAGGACAAGGTGGTGGTCACTGATGGATCTCTAACCAACCTATACTAAGCAGTTTAGGATAAGCAGGTAGGTAAAAATAGCAGGTACAAAAGCAGGCTATGCATCAGAATAGGAGCAATCAATTACAGTAGCAAAATCTAATGCAAGCATGAGAGAATGGAATGGGCGATATCGGGATGATCAAAGGGGGGGGGCTTGCCTGGAAGCTCCGCTGAAAGGGAAGAAGGGGTCATCGTCGACATAGTCGATCACAGGGGCAGCATCAGTCTCGGAGTCTACTGGAGAGAAGAGGGGGAAGAAACAGTAAATACAAAGCACACAGATGCATGACATGACAATAAGCAGCACTAGGCGTGTTCTAACGTAGTGCTACACGATACCGGGGAAGGGGGAAACATCCGGGAAAGTTTTCCCGAAGTTAG
The DNA here is from genome assembly GCA_036873465.1 of Thinopyrum obtusiflorum. NCBI lineage: Eukaryota > Viridiplantae > Streptophyta > Magnoliopsida > Poales > Poaceae > Thinopyrum > Thinopyrum obtusiflorum. The sequence goes on along the minus strand of JAAAWM010011964.1, from coordinate 25,889 downwards.
GCATTTTCGGACAGATGGAATGGAGGGGAAAGGTTGCATGTTCGCTATGCTAGGGGCATGTGACAGATGAACAGAGAGCGTATTCCGATTCGTCATATTTTTTGAGAAACTTTCATGTATAACACTTTTTCATCCAAGTTATGGATTATTTTATATGATTTTTCAAAGTTTTAACAATATTCTGGAATTATTATTAATTCGAAAATGGGGTTATTGCATCAGCATGATGTCATCATGACGTCAGCGGTGAACACTGACCGTTGACTGGTCAAACAGGGCAGTGGGGTCCGTCTGTCATTGACCTAACTAATTAGCAGATTTAAATTAACTAAACTAGTTCATTAGGCTAACTAAGCTAGGTTAATTAAGCTAATTAATTAACTATCTAATTAATTAATTGTTTTCATATTTATTTTTAAACCTTTTTTTAACAGGGGGCCGGGCCCAGCGGTCAGTGGCCCACTGGGGCCAACCGGGCGACGGGCGAAACGGGTGCGGGTGCCCGCCCGCATGGCCACGGGCGTGCGGGCGCTGGAGCGCGCCGGCGGCCACGGCGGGGCTCGCCGGCCGGCCGTATCTGGCGACGGAAGCCGGTGTGGCGGGCGCGTTGGGTAGCGGGCGGGGAGGAGCGGGCGCGGGGCGGCGGACGCGGACCGTGGCCGGGCACGGGGGCTAGGCGGCAGCGACAGCTAGTGGCGGCGGCAGCAGGGCGCAGCAGCACAGGCAGGGCGCGAAGCAGAGGTGGGCGCGGCTGGGAAGGGGAGCAGGGCACGGCCGGGAACGGCGATGCGCTGGGAGCAGAGCTCCGACGGCAGCGGGGAATGGCGGCGCTAGGTGGGCTGCTGGCAGCGGTGGACGGCAAGGGCGGCCGCGGCCAAAGGCAGGCGGGCGCGCGCGGGCCTGAGCGGGGCTGACCGTGGCGAGGTCGCAGAGGCGCAGGGGACGGGACGAGCTGCGCGGCCGAGACGCAGCGGTGAGCGGACTGCACGGGTGCGGAGCCGTAGCAGACAGCAGCAGCGACGCACGGGCATGGGGAGGCGGCGACGCGAGCAGCGGCAACCGCGGCCAGCAGTTGTATCAGCGGGAGGGGCGGCGCGGCAGGGCGCGCGCTAGACGCGGCCGGACCGTGGGGCACACAGGGAGCAGCTGCGCACGGCAGCACGCCGAAGGATGGCCGGCGCACAGCACGCACACGAGGAGGCATGTGAGGATGCCTGTGGGCACATACGGGACTGCGAGGGTGTGCACAGGTGCAACCTCGTCCAGAGGAGCCCACGGGCGAGGCGGACAGGTCCTAGACGAGCTCGGCTAGGTCCAGCTCGCGGCCATGGTGGACGGTGGCTACGGTTATGAGTGGACGCGCTAAGGAACCGAATCCAACGGGGGAAAAAGGAGAGGGGGAAAACGGAGGAGGGGCCTCACCGGGCCCTGCAGGTGTGCAAAAGTGTGCGCGAGGAGGAGTCGGGGAGGCGCCGGAGCTCGGGTCGACGAAGAGACGGCGACGGGCGTGTACGGGGTCAGGGCGCCGCGACGTCCGGATCCAGCGCGGGAGCGAAGGGAGGAGGGAGTGGGTGAGGATTTGTGTTAGTGGGGGGGGGGTCGGGGTCTTATACACGAGGGGGATGGCCGTGGATGGCCGACACCTGGCCGGGGCACCATGGATGGCCTCCACGATCCCCCTCTCATGAACAGGAGGACGAGGGAGGGGTATGTGGGCTGGCCTGATGGCTAACTGGGCTACTAGGCCCAGGGGGATGGGAAGGCTCTTTACCCTTTTCATTTCATTTACCTTTTATTATTTCTGTCTAATGTTTTCCATTTTATTTTCTATTTACTTTAACTTATTAAAAATATGAGACCCACACCTAAATTAATGTTTTAGTTTAACCCTCTGCCACAAAAAGTTTGGGACTCAAATAAATTAGTTTGATATTTTATAAACTATAAAAGGCACTTATATAATTGCTTAAGCCACTGTTTTAATTAATTTTTAGCACTCAACTATTTTATAAAAACTTTGTTCCTTCACCAGTAATACTTATGAATTATTTGCCACAGTCTGTACATTTTAGTTCCGACATTATGAAAACTTTAATTTTTGATTTTAATTTAAATTTGAATTCGGACCGGATTCGAACCAACGCGAGTTTAACAACAGTAACAATGATGATGTGGCATCATTAGCAGGGAATTACTGTAGCTTGATTATCCGGGCGTTACATCTATCCGATGTAATCTTCTTTTGCGGTGCATTTGTCGAGATCAGATGAATTGTGGATTTATGATCAGCTTATCTATGAATATTATTTGAATCTTCTCTGAATTCTTTTATGCATTATTTGATATCTTTTAATTCTCTTTGAATTATCGGTTTGGTTTGGCCAACTAGATTGGTTTTTCTTGCAATGGGAGAAGTGATGAGCTTTGGGTTCAATCTTGGGGTGTCCTTTCCCAGTGACAGTAGGGGCACCAAGGCACGTATTGTATTGTTGACATCGAGGATAAAAAGATGGGGTTTACATCATATTGCTTGAGTTTATTCCTCTGCATCATGTGATCTTACTTAATGCGTTACTCTGTTCTTCATGAACTTAATACTCTAGATGCAGGCAGGAGTCGGTCGATGTGTGGATTAATAGTAGTAGATGTAGAATCGTTTCGGTCTACTTGACATGGACGTGATGCCTATATTCTTGATCATTGCCTTAGATATTTTCATAACTTTGCGCTTTTCTATCAATTGCTGGACAGTAATTTTTTCACCCACCGTATTATTTGCTATCTTGAGAGAAGCCTCTAGTGAAACCTATGGGCCCCGGGTCTATTTTCCATCATATAAGTTTCCGATCTTCTATTTTCCATCTTATTAGTTTCCGATATACTATTTTGCAATCTTTTACTTTCCGATCTATAAACAAAAAATACCAAAAATATTTACTTTACCTTTTATTTAGTTTCATCTATATCAATCAGATCTCACTTTTGCAAATAACCGTAAAGGGATTGACAACCCCTTTATCGCGTTGGGTGCAAGTTGTTTGATTGTTTGTGCAGGTATTAGGTGATTTGTGCGTTTTCTCCTACTGGATTGATACCAGTTGGGATTGTTAGAGATGTTGAAGTCTTGTGTGGGAAAATTAAATATCCTACTGATTTTCTTGTTCTTGCTTCCCCACAAGATAACTTTTGTCCCATTATATTTGGCAGACCCTTCTTGAATACTGTTAATGCTAAGATAGAATGCAAAAAGGATATTGTTTCTATTGGTTTAGGGGATATGTCTCATGATTTTAATTTTGCTAAATTTCGTAGACAACCCCATGATAAAGAATTGCCTAGTAAAGATGAAATTATTGGTCTTGCTTCTATTGCCGTGCCTCCTAATGATCATTTAGAACAATATTTGTTTGACCATGAAAATGATATGTTTATGAATGAAAGAAGGGAAATAGATGAAGTATTCTTCAAGCAGGGACCTATTTTGAAACACAATTTGCCTGTTGAAATTCTAGGTGATCCTCCTCCACCCAAGGGTGATCCCGTGTTTGAGCTTAAACCATTACCGGATAGTCTTAAATATGCTTATCTTGATGAAAAGAAGATATATCCTGTCATTATTAGTGCTAACCTTTCAGAGCAAGAAGAAGAGAAATTATTGAAAACTCTGAAGAAGCACCGTGCTGCTATTGGATATACTCTTGATGATCTTAAGGGCATTAGTCCCACTCTATGCCAGCACAAAATAAAATTGGAGAAAGACACTAAACTGGTTGTTGATCACCAACGACGGTTAAATCCTAAGATGAAAGAAGTGGTAAGAAATGAAATACTAAAGCTTCTGGAGGCAGGTATAATTTATCCCGTTGCTGATAGTCAGTGGGTAAGCCCTATCCATTGTGTTCCTAAGAAGGGAGGTATTACTATAGTCCCTAATGATAAAGATGAATTGATCCCACAAAGAATTGTTACAGGTTATAGAATGGTAATTAATTTCCGCAAACTACATAAAGCTACTAAAAAGGATCATTACCCTTTACCTTTTATGGATCAAATGCTAGAAAGATTATCCAAACATACACACTTTTTCTTTCTAGATGGTTGTTCTGGTTTCTCTCAAATACCTGTGTCAAAAGAGGATCAAGAAAAGACCACTTTTACTTGCCCTTTCGGTACCTTTGCTTATAGACGTATGCCTTTTGGTTTATGCAATGCACCTACTACCTTTCAAAGATGTATGACTGCTATATTCTCTGACTTTTGTGAAAAGATTGTTGAGGTTTTCATGGATGATTTCTCCGTATATGGAACTTCTTTCGATGATTGCTTAAGCAACCTTGATCGAGTTTTGCAGAGATGTGAAGAAACTAATCTTGTCTTGAATTGGGAGAAGTGCCACTTTATGGTTAATGAAGATATTGTCTTGGGGCATAAAATTTCTGAAAGAGGTATTGAAGTTGATAAAGCTAAAGTTGATGCTATTGAAAAGATGTCGTGTCATAAGGACATTAAAGGTATAAGAAGTTTCCTTGGTCATGCCGGTTTTTATAGGAGGTTCATTAAAGACTTCTCAAAAATTTCTAGGCCTCTGACTAATCTCTTACAAAAAGATGTTCCTTTTGTCTTTGATGATGATTGTGTAGAAGCATTTGAAATACTTAAGAAAGCCTTGATTTCTGCACCTATTGTTCAGCCACCTGATTGTGTGATGCTAGTGATTATGCTGTAGGTGCTGTTCTAGGACGAAGAGTTGATAGGAAATTAAATGTTATCCAATATGCTAGTAAAACTCTAGACAGTGCCCAAAGAAACTATGCTACTACTGAAAAGGAATTTTTAGCAGTTGTATTTGCTTATGATAAGTTCAGACCTTACATTGTTGATTCTAAAGTAACTGTTCACACCGATCATGCTGCTATTAAATATCTTATGGAAAAGAAAGATGCTAAACCTAGACTTATTAGATGGGTTCTCCTACTACAAGAATTTGATTTGCATATTATTGATAGAAAGGGAGCTGAGAACCCCATTGCAGACAACTTGTCTAGGTTAGAGCATGTTCTTGATGACCCACTACCTATTGATGATAGCTTTCCTGATGAACAATTAGCTGTCATAAATGCTTCTCGTACTGCTCCATGGTATGCTGATTATGCTAATTACATTGTTGCTAAATTTATACCACCTAGTTTCACATACCAGCAAAAGAAAAAGTTTTTCTATGATTTAAGACATTACTTCTGGGATGACCCACACCTTTATAAAGAAGGAGTGGATGGTGTTATTAGACGTTGTGTACCTGAGCATGAACAGGAACAGATCCTACGCAAGTGTCACTCCGAGGCTTATGGAGGACACCACGCTGGAGATAGAACTGCACATAAGGTATTGCAATCCAGTTTTTATTGGCCTACTCTTTTCAAAGATGCCCGTAAGTTTGTCTTGTCTTGTGATGAATGTCAAAGAATTGGTAATATTAGTAGACATCAACAAATGCCTATGAACTATTCACTTGTTATTGAACCATTTGATGTTTGGGCCCCCCCCCCCCCCCCCCCCCCCCCCCCCCCCCCCCCCCCCCCCCCCCCCCCCCCCCCCCCCCCCCCCCCCCCCCCCCCCCCCCCCCCCCCCCCCCCCCCCCCCCCCCCCCCCCCCCCCCCCCCCCCCCCCCCCCCCCCCCCCCCCCCCCCCCCCCCCCCCCCCCCCCCCCCCCCCCCCCCCCCCCCCCCCCCCCCCCCCCCCCCCCCCCCCCCCCCCCCCCCCCCCCCCCCCCCCCCCCCCCCCCCCCCCCCCCCCCCCCCCCCCCCCCCCCCCCCCCCCCCCCCCCCCCCCCCCCCCCCCCCCCCCCCCCCCCCCCCCCCCCCCCCCCCCCCCCCCCCCCCCCCCCCCCCCCCCCCCCCCCCCCCCCCCCCCCCCCCCCCCCCCCCCCCCCCCCCCCCCCCCCCCCCCCCCCCCCCCCCCCATATAAAATGGTTTATGGAAAAGCATGTCACTTACCTCTCGAACTAGAACAGAAGGCATATTGGGCCATTAAAGAGCTCAATTATGATTTCAAACTTGCCGGTGAGAAGAGACTATTTGACATTAGCTCACTTGAGGAATGGAGAACCCAGGTCTATGAGAATGCCAAACTGTTTAAAGAAAAAGTTAAAAGATGGCATGACAAAAGGATACAAAAGCGTGAGTTTAATGTAGGTGACTATGTTTTGCTATACAACTCTCGTTTAAGATTTTTTGCAGGAAAACTTCTCTCTAAATGGGAAGGCCCTTACGTTATCGAGGAGGTCTATCGTTCCAGCGCCATAAAAATCAACAACTTCGAAGGCACAAATCCAAAGGTGGTGAACGGTCAAAGAATCAAGCACTATATCTCAGGTAATACCATAAATGTTGAAACTAATGTTATTGAGACTGTAACCCCGGAGGAATATATAAGGGACACTTTCCAGAACATTTCAGACTCCGAAAAGGAATAGGTATGTGGTACGGTAAGTAAACCGACTCCAAAACAGTTCTAATAGCAATTTTTCTCCGTTTTGGAATATTTAAGAAAATAGGAAAATAAGAAGTAGTCCGAAGAGGACACAAGGCATCCACGAGGGTGGAGGGCGCGCCCCCTGCCTCGTGGGCACCTCGTGTGCTCTCCGGACTCCGTTTTCTTGCACGATACTTCTTTTGGTCGGTAAAAATTCATTATATATTCTCCCGAAGGTTTTGACCACCGTACCATGACACAATCCTCTGTTTTTGTTTTGAGTTGTTTCTACCGAAGATTAGAGCAAGATGTCTTCTCAAGAGTCAGTCGGGGAGAGTCGGGTGTCTCATCCGTCACCGGGACCAGGGGCAAACAGTGATGCTGACCACTTTGGGCCATCAATGGAGGAAGAGATGGAGGCCGACTTGAAAAGGATAGATGCCATGGAGGAGGATCAAGAAGTTACTTCTTGTTTCCGAGCCGGATTCATGATGGGGGAACTACAGAGCTCAGCTATTCCAAACTCGGTCATCCCTTCCAATGTTAGATTTCTTTCTTATGAAAATATGAAAAAGAGTGTTACTTGTTCTCCCGCAGCTATGCAACATCCATGGGTGAAAGGAGCTTTGGCCATCACGGGTAAGCTCCGTAAGGAAATAATGGACCTCAAGCGGCAAGTCAATAAGCTCGAGGAAGAAAACCGTATCCTGAAGGGCATCATCGCCAAGAATATCACATCACCACCTCCGAGGAAAGAGACATAAATACATGGGTATGGGCACTCCCCTTGGCAACTGCCAAGCTTGGGAGAGGTGCCCCGGTATCGTATCACCATCACACTTCTATCTTTACCGTTTTTCTTAGTTCGATCCTTTTTGGTAATATCATGATCTAGTAGAATAAAGTTTTAGTATGATTTAGTTTTGAGTTTTGCTTTATGCCCCCCCCCCCCCCCCCCCCCCCCCCCCCCCCCCCCCCCCCCCCCCCCCCCCCCCCCCCCCCCCCCCCCCCCCCCCCCCCCCCCCCCCCCCCCCCCCCCCCCCCCCCCCCCCCCCCCCCCCCCCCCCCCCCCCCCCCCCCCCCCCCCCCCCCCCCCCCCCCCCCCCCCCCCCCCCCCCCCCCCCCCCCCCCCCCCCCCCCCCCCCCCCCCCCCCCCCCCCCCCCCCCCCCCCCCCCCCCCCCCCCCCCCCCCCCCCCCCCCCCCCCCCCCCCCCCCCCCCCCCCCCCCCCCCCCCCCCCCCCCCCCCCCCCCCCCCCCCCCCCCCCCCCCCCCCCCCCCCCCCCCCCCCCCCCCCCCCCCCCCCCCCCCCCCCCCCCCCCCCCCCCCCCCCCCCCCCCCCCCCCCCCCCCCCCCCCCCCCCCCCCCCCCCCCCCCCCCCCCCCCCCCCCCCCCCCCCCCCCCCCCCCCCCCCCCCCCCCCCCCCCCCCCCCCCCCCCCCCCCCCCCCCCCCCCCCCCCCCCCCCCCCCCCCCCCCCCCCCCCCCCCCCCCCCCCCCCCCCCCCCCCCCCCCCCCCCCCCCCCCCCCCCCCCCCCCCCCCCCCCCCCCCCCCCCCCCCCCCCCCCCCCCCCCCCCCCCCCCCCCCCCCCCCCCCCCCCCCCCCCCCCCCCCCCCCCCCCCCCCCCCCCCCCCCCCCCCCCCCCCCCCCCCCCCCCCCCCCCCCCCCCCCCCCCCCCCCCCCCCCCCCCCCCCCCCCCCCCCCCCCCCCCCCCCCCCCCCCCCCCCCCCCCCCCCCCCCCCCCCCCCCCCCCCCCCCCCCCCCCCCCCCCCCCCCCCCCCCCCCCCCCCCCCCCCCCCCCCCCCCCCCCCCCCCCCCCCCCCCCCCCCCCCCCCCCCCCCCCCCCCCCCCCCCCCCCCCCCCCCCCCCCCCCCCCCCCCCCCCCCCCCCCCCCCCCCCCCCCCCCCCCCCCCCCCCCCCCCCCCCCCCCCCCCCCCCCCCCCCCCCCCCCCCCCCCCCCCCCCCCCCCCCCCCCCCCCCCCCCCCCCCTTCTTCCCCTGTCGATTGATCTGTAGCGACTGTTGTTGTTTTAATCTCTTCATCATGCTGTTGCTTGCTGTATCAAAAATTAACTCGTAAGATATGTGACTTAGATCAGTGATTCGAGATAACACTATTTATGCATGGCACATGAGTACATACCTGATAATTAAGTAACTGACTTGTGTTAAAAAAAGGTACTCCATTCCAATTTAGCATGGATTCACAAGCACATAGATGCATCCACAACTCCATAAATTCTGCCACATTAAGTCAAGTATCATTGTCAGACAGTTTTGTGCCACTAACTGGAAATGTTTAGGTTGTAAAAATGTTCAGTTTCTGAATATGTTTAGGTTTGGACTTGTGGCTGTACTTTGCAATTTAAATATGTTCAGGTTGTAAAAATGGGACAACAGTATAACATCATGCAAAACTCTTGCAAATTTTCAATTTCGACAGTGTCAAAGCATACAGTAGTAGTGACAGTAATTTTGATAATTCAGGCAAATTAATTGAACCTATCTATGGCTGACATGGCAAGATCTGCCTGGGGGAGACCCATGTTCATGATGTTGCTTGCTGCTGCTTGATTTACAATTTAAATGACAGTGATCTTGATTTACAATTTAAATGATAGTGATCCTTATTTTGTTTACTTACTTCACTGATCATGCATATGTAAATGGCAGGACTGCATTTTTACCTAATTTATGATGGCTCATGTAACTGGTATGGGTATGCACCCAAAGAATGCCTGCCAGGGGATGCTAGTTTGAAAAGAAATGAATAGTCTAAATAGGCCTTCGTAAAAGATACGAAAATGAATTGAAACAGTTTTGGCAAATTTGCTTGGCAACCCTCAGATGTCAATCTAGAAAATACTCCCATATCTTTGAATACTTCTTCACCCTTATGATTTAGCTGTTGATATTTTCTTGACACTTTGAAACTATTGCAAGTAGAGTAAAATTTAGTTAAAACTACTGTAAGTAGAGTAAAATTCAGTTAAAACTACTGTAAGTAGAGTAACATGGTGTATATTCCTTGTTAAATATTTCTTGTTTGACTTGCATACTCATTTTGTGTGTGTATATTCTTGTTATGGTACCATGGTGTACTCATCTTTTGTCATTGATGGCAGGAACACATAACTATGGATTTGAACTTGATGCCTCAAGAGGAAGAACATGAAGCTATTGATTTGAACTTCATGCCTCAAGAGGAAGACGATGAAGCTATGAATTTGAATTGGATCCCTGAAGTGGAGGAACCTCAAGTGGCAGAGAATGGAGCTATGGATTTGAACTTGATGCCTCAAGAGGAAGATGATGAAGCTATGAATTGGATGCCTCAAGAAGATGAAGGGGAAGACGGTGAAGCTCAAGAGGAAGAGGATGAAGTTATGAATTGGATACTTCAAGAGAAAAGAAGAGAATTGTTAGATAAGGAGAGGCATGGTGTTTACTTCGCCTTGCTAGTAATCGAGCTCAGAGATGGGTCTGTTCAACCAGACGACAAGCTGCTAGTCTCAACCCTGTTGAACATAAGTGTATGATCTGTTGAAAGAATCTGGGAAGACGCCAAAAAGCAAATTGCCGATGGCAAAGAAGTAGATGTCTCAAGCAAGAAGCCAGGAATATCTGGCCGAAAGATAAAGGAGCTGGATCTAGCGAGGACCTCAACAATCCCACTGAATAAAAGAAGGATAATTCGATCTCTGGCACGAACTCTAGGTGTGGCCCAATTGACCCTACATAAGAGGTTCCAGTTGAATGAGCTCAACCGCATCACAAGCACTGTGAAGCCTCACCTCAAGCCAGAGAACAAGCTTGCGAGATTGAAATTTTGTATGTCCATGCTCGATGACAATTCGATCTCAACTTCTCGGGCTATGTCTAAGCCAATGACCAATATGGTTCACATTGATGAAAAGTGGTTTGACATGACGAGAGTGAAGAATAGTTACTATGTACTTCCAGGAGAACCTGAGCCCAAGCGCACCATGTCAAACACTCACAACATTGGGAAGGTAATGTTCCTAACAGCTATGGCCAGGAATCGATATAACAATGAGGGGGAGCTAACATTCGATGGGAAGATCGGCATTTGGGTATTCATCGAAGAGACTGAGGCGGTGCGGACAAATCAGAACAGAGCAAAGGGAACAAAAGTGTTGACATTAGTGAAAGTAACCAGGCCTGTGTGCAGAGATTATCTCATCAATAAGGTTATCCCAGCAATTCAGGATAAGTGGCCTGACGATGATGAGGGAGCAACAATATTCATCCAACAGGATAACGCAAAGCCTCATGTCCTTCCCAATGATGTAGATTTCCGAGAAGCTGTGGAACAAACTGATCTTGACATCCGATTGCTACAACAGCCCCCAAATAGCCCTAACTTCAATTGTTTGGACCTCTGCTTCCATAACTCTCTCCAGTCTCTAACCGACTGCAGGTCACCTACAAACATCCAGGAACTGGTACAGGGTGTGGAAGAGAAATTCAAGAATTATGATCCCCACAAGTTGCACAGAAGCTTTATCACATTAGAAGCAGTTATGTTTGAAGTTATGAAAGACAAAGGAGGAAATCAATATAAGTTGCCACACTTGCACAAGGATCACTTTCAGAATGCTGGCATGGAAATAATCAGTGTATATTGTGACAGTCAGGTAGTTGTTGATACTAGGGCCATTATAGAAGAAATTGAAATTGCAATAGGAAAAGAAAATGAAAGGAAAGAATTAGCTATAGAAGGGAAAAGAAAGAAAAGTAAAGGGAAGGGAAGAAGTAGCAACAGAAGGGAAAAGAAAGAAAAGTAAAGGGAAGGGAAGGGAAGTGAAGAAATGGCCAGAGAAAGGAAAAGAATGTTGCCAAGAGGGGAGAAAGAGGCACTTATGTCATGTAGTCAGGTAGTTGTTGATACCAAGTGCTCCTTGTGTATGTCTTGTGTAATCTTGTGTCAAGAGGGGACAAAGAGGCCCTTATGTATTGTGCATGCCTTGTCTAATCCTTGTATATCAACTCCTTGTTGGAATTTATCTGGATTATTTGGATTTATTGGGATTAATTAGAATTAATTTGGGTCATTTGCATGGTCTGTTTGCTTTCAGTGCTTCTTCCTTTTACTTCTTGGTTTCAATCTAAAGGTCCTTGCATCAACCTTGTCTTCTTTTCTCCATGAGTTTCCCTAGCCATCAATCTTTCTGCTCTCTATAGTATGGTGAACACCTCCCCTTTTCCTAGCATTTACAAATAAAATGATCACCTAGTCTAGTCTGTGATGTGACAAATGGAGGGGCATCAACCTGCACCTGTGTGATGATGCATCTTTTGGGGTTCACATATCATACAAGTTCAGAGATAAAAACAAGATCTCCTAACAATCTACTCTAGGATAAAAATATAACTCTGTTTAGAGCTAGCTTTCTTCCTAGCAAAGTTACTGCTCCTAAATATGGATACGCATTTTTTTTGATTTACACAAGATCTCACAGTGAACGACAATATGGGGTACTCATACTCCAACTGTAGTTGCAGCTACTCCTATTCCTTCTACTCTAGCTGTAGTAAGCAATATCACCAGCCAAACAATATCAGCAGTAGTATCTCAATAAGCAGTACTCGATGCTATGGATGTGGCCATGGATGCATCAAACAAGTTTAAAAAACAAATTTAAACGATGCTGCTATTCAAAAATTATATGGAAAAAGCTCAAGATAATTAATCATGACTACTGTCACATGACAGATTACTCCTGTACAATATTGTGCCATTTTTTAAGTGCAGACTAACTCTATAAGTGCACGCTAATTCTAGAAGTGCAGACGTTTAGTTGTGAGAATATACAATAGGAACATTCAGTCTCTAATTCAGATGTTTAGTGCAGTCGAAAATGCAGCAATTCAGGAATCACCTGAATCAATTCAGACCACTGCTGAAGATGTCCTTGAACTGCCACTCCTTCCACCTGAAGATGTTGCCACTCCTTCAAAGCACAAACGTTCAGACCAGAGCATGCAGCAATCCAACAGAAGATTTCGCCACTCCTTAAACTACCACCACACGCGCCCAATCGTCGGCCTTGAGCAAAGCCGGCTTGTTCCTCACATCAAACGCCTGTAGAAATCCAAGAAGATGAAGAAATTGGGTGGACATGGCCCGACCAATCCAAGAAGATAAAGAAGAAATTGCAATGGGCGTAGTATATCGAAGGGAGGAGAAGTGGAAAAAGGAGACCTTTGACACACACCCAATCAATTTGTTTCTGTTTTTGAAGTAACCATAAATCACTTCACAGGGCTAGTTTATAGCAGAATTAAAACAAGGAGGAATGAATCACTTCACTATTAATTTGTGTGCAGAATTTGTAACTAACAAATTTCACAGTGATCAATTTGGATGGTGTGCAAATTTTGTGTGCAGAATTCCTGTGTATTGACAGTTTCAGAATTTGCAATTTGTGTGCAGATCAGTAGGTCATCAGTTCGAACCTTCTTGGGCCCTTTTGTTTTACTTATTTTTTCCTTCCTTTCTTCAAAGAAACATGGTGATGAATGGTCAAGATTTCATCATTGCTTGCTGTCAGATTTTGCAAGCTGAAAAATCAATTCACTTAAAGCAGAAATGCAGACTGTATGTAACAGAAAATTCAGTTAAAGAAGAAGTGTAGAGTGTATGTAACAGAAAATTCAATTATATTGAAACATGAATGTTTTCAATATGCTGCTATACTGTGTATGCATATTTTCAGAATATCACTAAATATATGCAGTGTATGCATATTTGAGAGTACTCAAATGTTCTGAAAATAAAATGGTGAGACCAAGAAAATTTAGCTAACACTGGACAGAGATGCCTCCTTGCAACAATCTCTAAGCTAACACTGGACTGAGATATCTTAGCTCTTAGCTAACACTGGACATAGATGTATGCTTGCTTGAGTTAAACTAGAAGTGATGTTGCTTGCTTAATGTTTCAAATAGTTATTCTTATCATTGCTCGGTAAATTGGCAAAAATAAAAGCCATAAGAAGAAGTGAGGCCACCAACACCAAGAACATGGTAAATAACAATGGCCTCCACTTCAAAAAGAGGTTTGTTTCAGAAGCCAGTAACTTGCTCAACATGCAAGGAGGATCATTGTGGAGTAACTTTTACTCATAGTCGCTAAAATTCACTAGTTGACAGCACACTTTACAAGGGTACTTCTCAGTTTACAAGAGTACATCTCGCATTCAAATTCAGTAATCAGGGAAGAAGTGGTTCAGAGACTATGCACATTCAGTAAATTCAGTAAACATGAAGTAGAGAAGAGAAGTCCAGACCCAGGCTATAGGCGTTGGTGATGGAGATGACCCAGGCTGTAGGACTTGGAGATGATCTGCAGCAGAGGAGAAAATTTGTAGCCGCCGCTGCTGCTGCCAAATGAGCAGGCGTGCCGTGGTGTCACGGGCGCGGGGTCTTCCACCAGAGAAACAGCGAAGAAGACGCCGCCGCGGTCGTATTCCTCGTGGAGCTGTCATCGTCGTCTTCCACGCTTGCAAATCCACGACCTTTATCTTACTGTCATTGTCGAGCTCGTCGGCATTTACCTTGATGCATCTCCTGTCGTCGTCGGGCTCGTCGGCCTTTAGATTGTTGGTGGTGGTCCGGATCCAGCGCCTCCGGGCTCGCCGCCGCCGGTTCCGACGCAGCTGGAGCAGAGCGCGGCGGTAGATGGGGAAATCAAAGATTTTTATGGGGAAGGGGGAGCTTGTGGAGGCAGGCGAGCGGCAGCTGCAGTGGCGGAGCAGGAGGCAGCTGCGGCGGCGGGGAGCAGGGCGCCTGCAGCGGCGCGGAGTAGGGAAGCTGCGATGGCGGGGAGCAGCGCAGCTGGGGCTTCTGTCGGAGGAGGACGACGAGGAACGCGGGTTTGGTCGGGAGAAACCAGAGGGGCTTTTTGCAAAATTGCCCTCGTGACAAGAATTATGGGACGGAGGGAGTATAAAGTAAGCAATGCAAGGCACCATATGCATGATATGACCAACATCAGCATGCCAAGTTAGAGCGAAGACCTTAGGGGGTAAATAGGAGTGGTCTTCTCCTTCTGAATCCCCCTCGGAACAGTTATCATCCTCTTGATTACAATCTGAAATGGGTGGAGGGGGGCTGCCTTTGCACACACCATAGAGCGACGTCTGACATGCATAGGAATAAAACATAGTGAGATTATGTAAGGAGTGCATGCAGAAATCGAGAGTGATGGTAGCAACCTATGGATAGACCCAAAACCAATGATAGCAGGCAGATAATGGCTTCAGTTAAAAAATACAGATAATTGCTTCTTTACTGTTTGTTTCCCACCCAACATGAAACTCATAGTAGACACCAGAGATTAACCAGATAGTAGACAGATACTATTGATTGTGGCCCCGATATGTACCCCACAACCATTTAAAAACTCCAAGTTTGAGCATTAGTTTGGAGCTGACTTAGAGTCTAATCGGTGAACAGGAGGATAAAGTAGCATGTAATATTAAGCGATGCATAATGTAAGCAGACATGAAAGAGTGCGACCTCTCTTGCGGACCCTGTAGTCCTCGAGGTCATCTGCTCAGTTGATGATGGTAATGCAGTTGTCGTGGCTGCCGACGGCGGCGAAGAAGATCCGAGGCAGCGAAAGACAGTCTGGAGGGCGGATCCCTGCTGTGGTGGACCCTTCTATCGTTGGAGCAGCTGAGCTGGGGTGGACGACGGCGCAGCAGGAGCGGGACAAACCACACAAGGTTTTCGTTGACAACTATCTGTAAGAGAAGTAATTCTATAAGGGCTCGTTTGAATTGGAGGATTCTAACAACGCAGGGATAGGAAATACATAGTAATAGGATAGGAATGCATGTGCAAAGAATTTAAAATCACAGGATTTCTGTCAATCTGGGTGCTTGGTTCACAGGAATTTGAAGGTCACAGGAATGCAAAGAAGCATGGTCAAATTAAGTCAAACCACAAGAAAATGTACAGTTATAATGCTATTATGCTACTACCACTTAGTCTTGTTCTTCATGAATAGGAATTTGAAAAGGTGGACGAAGTGGATATTAAAATTCCTACGTTTTTTCTTTGAAAGAGACACTAAAGGAACAAATCCTACAGTTTTCCTTTGCTGCATTCCTTTGAACCAAATGCATTAATAGTAGTACCATAGGAAACTTTCCAATTCCTATGTTTTCCTTCACTTTTCCTTTCAACCACTGGCAATTCTAGTAGGCAGGCTTGAACAGGCAAAAGCCTACACTCCAAAAATGTTTTTGTGCCCCCCCCCCCCCCCCCCCCCCCCCCCCCCCCCCCCCCCCCCCCCCCCCCCCCCCCCCCCCCCCCCCCCCCCCCCCCCCCCCCCCCCCCCCCCCCCCCCCCCCCCCCCCCCCCCCCCCCCCCCCCCCCCCCCCCCCCCCCCCCCCCCCCCCCCCCCCCCCCCCCCCCCCCCCCCCCCCCCCCCCCCCCCCCCCCCCCCCCCCCCCCCCCCCCCCCCCCCCCCCCCCCCCCCCCCCCCCCCCCCCCCCCCCCCCCCCCCCCCCCCCCCCCCCCCCCCCCCCCCCCCCCCCCCCCCCCCCCCCCCCCCCCCCCCCCCCCCCCCCCCCCCCCCCCCCCCCCCCCCCCCCCCCCCCCCCCCCCCCCCCCCCCCCCCCCCCCCCCCCCCCCCCCCCCCCCCCCCCCCCCCCCCCCCCCCCCCCCCCCCCCCCCCCCCCCCCCCCCCCCCCCCCCCCCCCCCCCCCCCCCCCCCCCCCCCCCCCCCCCCCCCCCCCCCCCCCCCCCCCCCCCCCCCCCCCCCCCCCCCCCCCCCCCCCCCCCCCCCCCCCCCCCCCCCCCCCCCCCCCCCCCCCCCCCCCCCCCCCCCCCCCCCCCCCCCCCCCCCCCCCCCCCCCCCCCCCCCCCCCCCCCCCCCCCCCCCCCCCCCCCCCCCCCCCCCCCCCCCCCCCCCCCCCCCCCCCCCCCCCCCCCCCCCCCCCCCCCCCCCCCCCCCCCCCCCCCCCCCCCCCCCCCCCCCCCCCCCCCCTACTTGTACTACTTTGGACCCAGGCCACTGCCCTACTAACTCAACTCCCAGGCCCATCTACACATGCACACCTCAAACGCGCAGAAATAAATAATGATGGCTTTCGAGAGAGTCCATCACGGATAGCTAAGTTGCCTGGTACCTCACTGCTTGTCATATAGTAGGAGAAACTAATCTTATTTCACTTTACTATGTGTGCTCAGTGGACAATATATATAACATGTAGAGTAAAAAAGCGATGCAACGAGTGTACAACCTCTTTGGCGAAGCCATGTTGATCTCAGCATGATAGGTTGGTCGGTGAGGATGCTCTGGCTGATTTGGCTATCAGAAGAGGGGAAGAAGATCTTACGCGTGTGGAGATGGAGCCGGGGGTACTGCTCTGCTATGATGGAGGGTTTCGTCGTTGGAGCAGCTCCGGTGAGTTGTACGACAGCGAGGCTGAAGCAGACAAGAGAGACAATGTTAACCCGAGTGGAATTCTAATAGCATCTCCAATAGATGATGTAAAATACATAACCACAAAGTGCTAGATGTAAAATACATCAGCCGCTCATCTATGAACTTAACTGTCAAAACTGAATTTAACTGTCGAAACTGAATTTTACTATCGAAACTGAATTTTGCTGTCGAAACTGAATTTTACTGTCGAAACTGAACGCACTAGTAGCAGAAAAGCAGTAGCAGCAACAGCAGCACCCGGAGCAGTAGCGCATGCGAGAGCCGAGGCAGCTGGTCGTGTAGCAGCATCTCGGGTAGCAGCTGCAGGGGCTCGAGCGAGAGCAGGATCTGCTGCTCGTGCAGCAGCAGCGCGAGCAAGAGTAGAGCAGCAGCGCAAGCAAGATTAAGAGCGAGAGCAGTAGCGCGAGCAAGAGCAAGAGCAGACCAGGTAGGGGACCGAGAGCAAGAGCAGAGCAGCAGCACGGGCGAGAGCCAAATCAGCAGCAGCTCCTACTGATGTGGACGTCGCCGTCGAGGGAGCGATGCCATGGAGGAAGTGGCCGGCGACGCCGCCGTATATGGAGCCACGCCATGTCGGCTCGGGACCGAGCACCGGCAGCATCATGAGATCGAATCAAGAAGAAAATGCAGTGATTAGTGTAGAACCTCTTTGGTGGCGCCGATTAGGCCTCAGCTTCATTCGAGGAATCGGTGATGATGCTGCATTTCCGGTGGTGCAGGTGAAGATGGAGGTGTGGGAATGGAGGTGGCGCGAAAGACTAGGGGAACGTCGGGGCAGCTCCTTGGAGGTGGAGGATGGGGTGGCTGAACTGGCGGTACGACGAGATCGACGATGGATCCTCATCCGGTGCGGTGGATGAGGGACGTCGAGGTGTTGATGTGGACGACATCGTCGGGGAAGAGGCTCCGGCTGGGTGGGCCCACGGAGGAGGGTGTGGGGCTTCACGGGTTTTTGCAGCCTCGGTGTACGAATGGGGGGTGGAGGGGATGGGAGGAGGGAACCATGGCTTAGGCATGCGCTTGTCCAAAATGTGGGGTAAGTTACGAAAGTAGCCACCGATTTGAACTAGGTGGTTCTTTTGGTTCAGGGGTATCACGGGAATTTCGCGTGTCGGGATTTCACATGAGAGGGGAGTTTTCACGTGCATTGTAATTTTGGGATAGCAAGGCGCGGATTGAGATGGAGGGAATTTTAGGAGCACAACGAGACAAAGATATATCTTAAAATTTCAGGATAACAAGGTGCGGGTTGAAATTTCTGGACAAGCCAAACGTGTACTGTACCAAATCAATTCACATTTCCCTCGACGAGAAAACAAAAAGAAATCAATTGGACCACATAAGAGAGTCTAGTCCCGTGTGTACCAAATCAATTCACACTACAAATGCCATTCAAAACTTCGAATCCATGTTATGTTCAATTAAAATATTTCGATATGAGTCTAATGCATGCAACCTGCTACTCAAATGAACGTTTTAGTGCATTCCAAATGTATATACCCCCCCCCCCCCCCCCCCCCCCCCCCCCCCCCCCCCCCCCCCCCCCCCCCCCCCCCCCCCCCCCCCCCCCCCCCCCCCCCCCCCCCCCCCCCCCCCCCCCCCCCCCCCCCCCCCCCCCCCCCCCCCCCCCCCCCCCCCCCCCCCCCCCCCCCCCCCCCCCCCCCCCCCCCCCCCCCCCCCCCCCCCCCCCCCCCCCCCCCCCCCCCCCCCCCCCCCCCCCCCCCCCCCCCCCCCCCCCCCCCCCCCCCCCCCCCCCCCCCCCCCCCCCCCCCCCCCCCCCCCCCCCCCCCCCCCCCCCCCCCCCCCCCCCCCCCCCCCCCCCCCCCCCCCCCCCCCCCCCCCCCCCCCCCCCCCCCCCCCCCCCCCCCCCCCCCCCCCCCCCCCCCCCCCCCCCCCCCCCCCCCCCCCCCCCCCCCCCCCCCCCCCCCCCCCCCCCCCCCCCCCCCCCCCCCCCCCCCCCCCCCCCCCCCCCCCCCCCCCCCCCCCCCCCCCCCCCCCCCCCCCCCCCCCCCCCCCCCCCCCCCCCCCCCCCCCCCCCCCCCCCCCCCCCCCCCCCCCCCCCCCCCCCCCCCCCCCCCCCCCCCCCCCCCCCCCCCCCCCCCCCCCCCCCCCCCCCCCCCCCCCCCCCCCCCCCCCCCCCCCCCCCCCCCCCCCCCCCCCCCCCCCCCCCCCCCCCCCCCCCCCCCCCCCCCCCCCCCCCCCCCCCCCCCCCCCCCCCCCCCCCCCCCCCCCCCCCCCCCCCCCCCCCCCCCCCCCCCCCCCCCCCCCCCCCCCCCCCCCCCCCCCCCCCCCCCCCCCCCCCCCCCCCCCCCCCCCCCCCCCCCCCCCCCCCCCCCCCCCCCCCCCCCCCCCCCCCCCCCCCCCCCCCCCCCCCCCCCCCCCCCCCCCCCCCCCCCCCCCCCCCCCCCCCCCCCCCCCCCCCCCCCCCCCCCCCCCCCCCCCCCCCCCCCCCCCCCCCCCCCCCCCCCCCCCCCCCCCCCCCCCCCCCCCCCCCCCCCCCCCCCCCCCCCCCCCCCCCCCCCCCCCCCCCCCCCCCCCCCCCCCCCCCCCCCCCCCCCCCCCCCCCCCCCCCCCCCCCCCCCCCCCCCCCCCCCCCCCCCCCCCCCCCCCCCCCCCCCCCCCCCCCCCCCCCCCCCCCCCCCCCCCCCCCCCCCCCCCCCCCCCCCCCCCCCCCCCCCCCCCCCCCCCCCCCCCCCCCCCCCCCCCCCCCCCCCCCCCCCCCCCCCCCCCCCCCCCCCCCCCCCCCCCCCCCCCCCCCCCCCCCCCCCCCCCCCCCCCCCCCCCCCCCCCCCCCCCCCCCCCCCCCCCCCCCCCCCCCCCCCCCCCCCCCCCCCCCCCCCCCCCCCCCCCCCCCCCCCCCCCCCCCCCCCCCCCCCCCCCCCCCCCCCCCCCCCCCCCCCCCCCCCCCCCCCCCCCCCCCCCCCCCCCCCCCCCCCCCCCCCCCCCCCCCCCCCCCCCCCCCCCCCCCCCCCCCCCCCCCCCCCCCCCCCCCCCCCCCCCCCCCCCCCCCCCCCCCCCCCCCCCCCCCCCCCCCCCCCCCCCCCCCCCCCCCCCCCCCCCCCCCCCCCCCCCCCCCCCCCCCCCCCCCCCCCCCCCCCCCCCCCCCCCCCCCCCCCCCCCCCCCCCCCCCCCCCCCCCCCCCCCCCCCCCCCCCCCCCCCCCCCCCCCCCCCCCCCCCCCCCCCCCCCCCCCCCCCCCCCCCCCCCCCCCCCCCCCCCCCCCCCCCCCCCCCCCCCCCCCCCCCCCCCCCCCCCCCCCCCCCCCCCCCCCCCCCCCCCCCCCCCCCCCCCCCCCCCCCCCCCCCCCCCCCCCCCCCCCCCCCCCCCCCCCCCCCCCCCCCCCCCCCCCCCCCCCCCCCCCCCCCCCCCCCCCCCCCCCCCCCCCCCCCCCCCCCCCCCCCCCCCCCCCCCCCCCCCCCCCCCCCCCCCCCCCCCCCCCCCCCCCCCCCCCCCCCCCCCCCCCCCCCCCCCCCCCCCCCCCCCCCCCCCCCCCCCCCCCCCCCCCCCCCCCCCCCCCCCCCCCCCCCCCCCCCCCCCCCCCCCCCCCCCCCCCCCCCCCCCCCCCCCCCCCCCCCCCCCCCCCCCCCCCCCCCCCCCCCCCCCCCCCCCCCCCCCCCCCCCCCCCCCCCCCCCCCCCCCCCCCCCCCCCCCCCCCCCCCCCCCCCCCCCCCCCCCCCCCCCCCCCCCCCCCCCCCCCCCCCCCCCCCCCCCCCCCCCCCCCCCCCCCCCCCCCCCCCCCCCCCCCCCCCCCCCCCCCCCCCCCCCCCCCCCCCCCCCCCCCCCCCCCCCCCCCCCCCCCCCCCCCCCCCCCCCCCCCCCCCCCCCCCCCCCCCCCCCCCCCCCCCCCCCCCCCCCCCCCCCCCCCCCCCCCCCCCCCCCCCCCCCCCCCCCCCCCCCCCCCCCCCCCCCCCCCCCCCCCCCCCCCCCCCCCCCCCCCCCCCCCCCCCCCCCCCCCCCCCCCCCCCCCCCCCCCCCCCCCCCCCCCCCCCCCCCCCCCCCCCCCCCCCCCCCCCCCCCCCCCCCCCCCCCCCCCCCCCCCCCCCCCCCCCCCCCCCCCCCCCCCCCCCCCCCCCCCCCCCCCCCCCCCCCCCCCCCCCCCCCCCCCCCCCCCCCCCCCCCCCCCCCCCCCCCCCCCCCCCCCCCCCCCCCCCCCCCCCCCCCCCCCCCCCCCCCCCCCCCCCCCCCCCCCCCCCCCCCCCCCCCCCCCCCCCCCCCCCCCCCCCCCCCCCCCCCCCCCCCCCCCCCCCCCCCCCCCCCCCCCCCCCCCCCCCCCCCCCCCCCCCCCCCCCCCCCCCCCCCCCCCCCCCCCCCCCCCCCCCCCCCCCCCCCCCCCCCCCCCCCCCCCCCCCCCCCCCCCCCCCCCCCCCCCCCCCCCCCCCCCCCCCCCCCCCCCCCCCCCCCCCCCCCCCCCCCCCCCCCCCCCCCCCCCCCCCCCCCCCCCCCCCCCCCCCCCCCCCCCCCCCCCCCCCCCCCCCCCCCCCCCCCCCCCCCCCCCCCCCCCCCCCCCCCCCCCCCCCCCCCCCCCCCCCCCCCCCCCCCCCCCCCCCCCCCCCCCCCCCCCCCCCCCCCCCCCCCCCCCCCCCCCCCCCCCCCCCCCCCCCCCCCCCCCCCCCCCCCCCCCCCCCCCCCCCCCCCCCCCCCCCCCCCCCCCCCCCCCCCCCCCCCCCCCCCCCCCCCCCCCCCCCCCCCCCCCCCCCCCCCCCCCCCCCCCCCCCCCCCCCCCCCCCCCCCCCCCCCCCCCCCCCCCCCCCCCCCCCCCCCCCCCCCCCCCCCCCCCCCCCCCCCCCCCCCCCCCCCCCCCCCCCCCCCCCCCCCCCCCCCCCCCCCCCCCCCCCCCCCCCCCCCCCCCCCCCCCCCCCCCCCCCCCCCCCCCCCCCCCCCCCCCCCCCCCCCCCCCCCCCCCCCCCCCCCCCCCCCCCCCCCCCCCCCCCCCCCCCCCCCCCCCCCCCCCCCCCCCCCCCCCCCCCCCCCCCCCCCCCCCCCCCCCCCCCCCCCCCCCCCCCCCCCCCCCCCCCCCCCCCCCCCCCCCCCCCCCCCCCCCCCCCCCCCCCCCCCCCCCCCCCCCCCCCCCCCCCCCCCCCCCCCCCCCCCCCCCCCCCCCCCCCCCCCCCCCCCCCCCCCCCCCCCCCCCCCCCCCCCCCCCCCCCCCCCCCCCCCCCCCCCCCCCCCCCCCCCCCCCCCCCCCCCCCCCCCCCCCCCCCCCCCCCCCCCCCCCCCCCCCCCCCCCCCCCCCCCCCCCCCCCCCCCCCCCCCCCCCCCCCCCCCCCCCCCCCCCCCCCCCCCCCCCCCCCCCCCCCCCCCCCCCCCCCCCCCCCCCCCCCCCCCCCCCCCCCCCCCCCCCCCCCCCCCCCCCCCCCCCCCCCCCCCCCCCCCCCCCCCCCCCCCCCCCCCCCCCCCCCCCCCCCCCCCCCCCCCCCCCCCCCCCCCCCCCCCCCCCCCCCCCCCCCCCCCCCCCCCCCCCCCCCCCCCCCCCCCCCCCCCCCCCCCCCCCCCCCCCCCCCCCCCCCCCCCCCCCCCCCCCCCCCCCCCCCCCCCCCCCCCCCCCCCCCCCCCCCCCCCCCCCCCCCCCCCCCCCCCCCCCCCCCCCCCCCCCCCCCCCCCCCCCCCCCCCCCCCCCCCCCCCCCCCCCCCCCCCCCCCCCCCCCCCCCCCCCCCCCCCCCCCCCCCCCCCCCCCCCCCCCCCCCCCCCCCCCCCCCCCCCCCCCCCCCCCCCCCCCCCCCCCCCCCCCCCCCCCCCCCCCCCCCCCCCCCCCCCCCCCCCCCCCCCCCCCCCCCCCCCCCCCCCCCCCCCCCCCCCCCCCCCCCCCCCCCCCCCCCCCCCCCCCCCCCCCCCCCCCCCCCCCCCCCCCCCCCCCCCCCCCCCCCCCCCCCCCCCCCCCCCCCCCCCCCCCCCCCCCCCCCCCCCCCCCCCCCCCCCCCCCCCCCCCCCCCCCCCCCCCCCCCCCCCCCCCCCCCCCCCCCCCCCCCCCCCCCCCCCCCCCCCCCCCCCCCCCCCCCCCCCCCCCCCCCCCCCCCCCCCCCCCCCCCCCCCCCCCCCCCCCCCCCCCCCCCCCCCCCCCCCCCCCCCCCCCCCCCCCCCCCCCCCCCCCCCCCCCCCCCCCCCCCCCCCCCCCCCCCCCCCCCCCCCCCCCCCCCCCCCCCCCCCCCCCCCCCCCCCCCCCCCCCCCCCCCCCCCCCCCCCCCCCCCCCCCCCCCCCCCCCCCCCCCCCCCCCCCCCCCCCCCCCCCCCCCCCCCCCCCCCCCCCCCCCCCCCCCCCCCCCCCCCCCCCCCCCCCCCCCCCCCCCCCCCCCCCCCCCCCCCCCCCCCCCCCCCCCCCCCCCCCCCCCCCCCCCCCCCCCCCCCCCCCCCCCCCCCCCCCCCCCCCCCCCCCCCCCCCCCCCCCCCCCCCCCCCCCCCCCCCCCCCCCCCCCCCCCCCCCCCCCCCCCCCCCCCCCCCCCCCCCCCCCCCCCCCCCCCCCCCCCCCCCCCCCCCCCCCCCCCCCCCCCCCCCCCCCCCCCCCCCCCCCCCCCCCCCCCCCCCCCCCCCCCCCCCCCCCCCCCCCCCCCCCCCCCCCCCCCCCCCCCCCCCCCCCCCCCCCCCCCCCCCCCCCCCCCCCCCCCCCCCCCCCCCCCCCCCCCCCCCCCCCCCCCCCCCCCCCCCCCCCCCCCCCCCCCCCCCCCCCCCCCCCCCCCCCCCCCCCCCCCCCCCCCCCCCCCCCCCCCCCCCCCCCCCCCCCCCCCCCCCCCCCCCCCCCCCCCCCCCCCCCCCCCCCCCCCCCCCCCCCCCCCCCCCCCCCCCCCCCCCCCCCCCCCCCCCCCCCCCCCCCCCCCCCCCCCCCCCCCCCCCCCCCCCCCCCCCCCCCCCCCCCCCCCCCCCCCCCCCCCCCCCCCCCCCCCCCCCCCCCCCCCCCCCCCCCCCCCCCCCCCCCCCCCCCCCCCCCCCCCCCCCCCCCCCCCCCCCCCCCCCCCCCCCCCCCCCCCCCCCCCCCCCCCCCCCCCCCCCCCCCCCCCCCCCCCCCCCCCCCCCCCCCCCCCCCCCCCCCCCCCCCCCCCCCCCCCCCCCCCCCCCCCCCCCCCCCCCCCCCCCCCCCCCCCCCCCCCCCCCCCCCCCCCCCCCCCCCCCCCCCCCCCCCCCCCCCCCCCCCCCCCCCCCCCCCCCCCCCCCCCCCCCCCCCCCCCCCCCCCCCCCCCCCCCCCCCCCCCCCCCCCCCCCCCCCCCCCCCCCCCCCCCCCCCCCCCCCCCCCCCCCCCCCCCCCCCCCCCCCCCCCCCCCCCCCCCCCCCCCCCCCCCCCCCCCCCCCCCCCCCCCCCCCCCCCCCCCCCCCCCCCCCCCCCCCCCCCCCCCCCCCCCCCCCCCCCCCCCCCCCCCCCCCCCCCCCCCCCCCCCCCCCCCCCCCCCCCCCCCCCCCCCCCCCCCCCCCCCCCCCCCCCCCCCCCCCCCCCCCCCCCCCCCCCCCCCCCCCCCCCCCCTGAACTTTTATTTTGAATCATTTGGATCTGAACATTCATGCCACAATAAAGAACATTACATTGAGAATTATGCTAGGTAGCATTCCACATCAAAAATTCTGTTTTTATCATTTACCTACTCGAGGACGAGCAAGAATTAAGCTTTTGGATGCTTGATACGTCTCCAACGTATCTATAATTTTTGATTGTTCCATGCTATTATATTACCCGCTTTGGATGTTTATGGGCTTTACTTTACACTTCTATATCATTTTTGGGACTAACCTAGTAACTGGAGGCCCAACCCGTATTGCTGGATTTTTTTACCTATTTCAGTGTTTCGAAGAAAAGGAATATCAAACGGAGTCCAAACGGAATGAAACCTTTGGGGGCATGATTTTTGGAACAAACGTGATCCAGAGGACTTGGAGTGCAAGTCAAGAAGCAATCGAGGAAGCCACGATGGTGGAGGGCGCCCCCTCCCCCACTGGGCGCGCCCCCTATCTCGTGGGCCACTCGGGCGTCCAGTGACCTACTTCTTCCTCCTATATATACCCACGTACCACGAGAACATCAAAGGCGACCACGAAAAACTATTTCCACCACTGTAACCTTCTGTATCCGCGAGATCCCATCTAGGAGCCTTCGCCGGTGCTCCGCCAGAGGGGGAATAAACCACAGAGGGCATCTACATCAACACCATAGCCTCTCCGATGAGTTGTGAGTAGTTTACCACAGACCTTCGGGTCCATAGTTATTAGCTACATGGCTCCTTCTCTCTCTTTGAATCTCAATACCATGTTCTCCTTGATCTTCTTGGAGATCTATTCGATGTAACTCTTTTTGCGGTGTGTTTGTCGAGATCCGATGAATTGTGGGTTTATGATCAAGTTTATCTATGAGAAATATTTGAATCTCCTCTGAATTCTTTTATGTGTGAAGGGGGCAATGTTACTATCTTTTTCCACACTTGTGCTTCAAAGTAGCACCATGTTCTTCATATAGTGAGTCTCATATGTTGTCACTTTCATATACTAGTGGGAATTTTTCATTATAGAACTTGGCTTGTATATTCCTACGACAGGCTTCCTCAAAATGCCCTAGGTCCTCGTGAGCAAGCAAGTTGGATGCACACCCACTAGTTTCTTTTGTTGAGCTTTCATACATTTATAGCTCTAGTGCATCCGTTGCATGGCAATCCCTACTCCTCATGTTGACATCAATTGATGGGCATCTCCATAGCTCGTTGATTATCCTCGTCAATGTGAGACTTTCTCTTTTTTTGTCTTCTCCACACAATCCCCATCATAATATTCTATCCCACCCATATTGCTATATCCATGGCTCACGCTCATGTATTGCTTGAAAGTTGAAAAAGTTTGAGATTGCTTAAGTACGAAACAATTGCTTGGCTTGTCATCGGGGGTGTATAAGATGGGAGCATTTTTGCGTGACTCAAATGAAGCATAGCCTAACTATATGATTTTGTAGGGATGAACTTTCTTTAGCC